>MU271354.1:0-84414 GCA_021432655.1 Atractiella rhizophila
TTGCCTTCCGCTTCGGCATTCTCGTCCATGCCTACTGGCACTTCTACTTCTTCTGCTTTCTCTTCCATGCCCACCGGTACCTCTGCCGCCTCTGCTTTCTCTTCCATGCCCACTGGGACCTCTACCACCTCTGCTTTCTCCTCCGGGACAACCAATACATCGACCTTTTCTTCCTCAAATCCGATAGGCACCACGCCCGCACCTCTGCAACCCACCAAGACAGGGTTTGGAGGAAGCACCGTCAAGCCCTTCCAACCTTCTTCTAGCTTCGGAGCTTCCTTGTTCTCCTCGACTCCTACCTCAACTCCCTCTGGAACCACCCCATTCTCTTCCTCTTTCTCCTCGGCTGGAACTGCGTCAGGAGCGTTCGCTTCGACTAATGGAGCTAGCGCTAATGGATCTTCACCTTTCCCTACTTCCTTTAATTCCGCTATCCCGCAGCCACAGGCTCAGGGCTCCTTGATTTAAATTGACTATTGACTCTTCTGGATTGGATGTGCTACAATGTATATTTGAGTAATTGATATACCTCTGAACAACTGCCACAGCCCTGGAGTTCATTGAACGCCACGTGGGCATGTTTATATAAATTCTTTCACTCTTATCATCACGATTATTCCGTTTAACCACCCACTTTTGCTCCAGTGCCACGTGACATATCTGCGGCCGGAAAAGTCACTGAGGAAAGCTGAGAATCAGTCGTCGTCCAACATCTCTGATCGAAACAGTTTACATCTCTTTTATGTCCAATCTCAAACCCTCTCTAGCAGGTATGTGCCTCCTTAGCCCATCAGCGACATCTGACAACAGTTTTCAGGTGTAAAGACAAAGGTAGCCATGGCTCTCGCATGCCAGTCCAGTTCTCTAATGGCACGGTTCAGACTCGCAAAAGCGCTCAAAAAGCACAGGCAAAGTTTGAACCTGGTAATGATGTTGTTTTGAAGAGATTTGGGTTGGCATTAATGCCTGAAATGGCGGATTGTAGAGGTCTTCAGAGATCTATTGGTCCGTCATCTCCAGGCTTTACCAAATCAGCCTGCGACGCAAAACTCGAACGAATCTCGATATGCCTTTTTCGATGTGGTCGCAAAGAAGCTAGATGAGCTTGAAGGGGAGACGTTGGACTTTCGTAGATATGAGCAACAGCTGTGGTACGCTCTCTGATCCAACCATCCCCTGATGTAGGAATGGGTGCTGAGGTTATGTGCGGGCATGTGCTTTAGGGAAATTCTGTTGTGTGGAAAACTCTTGACCCCGTCAGGCTCTTTCGTCGACGATGGAGCGGATGCCTCGCCGTTTTCCGTGTTCGCGAGCATGCAAGAACCTGTCGAGTTCAAGGATGCGTTGAAGGTCGTGGAGGTGTTCCATAAACTCATACGAAGGTACGCCGATTGTTCTTTCCATAATCTACGTTTAAGGGATGACGTAGATACAAATACCTCCAGAAGGGGTTTGAGGAGAACTCTCTTAAATCTATCTTGCAGCATGCGAACAAGTTCTCTGAGGTAGAGGTTGAGAAATTGGCGACTGCGGCAGCACTCTTCGTCTCTCTCGGCATCGCGAACCCAAAGTGCGCTTTCCCCAGAACATCCATATTTGTCGCTAATAGACTGATTCTGCAAGTGTGGTGTCTTATGTCAAGAAGGACTTTATAGTGAAGGACGGTACCGCGCTACGCTTCATCACTATTTACCTACGAACATACTTGAAGCAAGAGACGCCTGAGCACATGGCTTCCTCTCTCAGACGGACGGGGAACCAGAACCTCCTTCAATTTTTCCCTCCAGCTCAACAGACGAGTAACGATGTTGCCACTCATTTCACCAATGAGAATTTGAAGCCGGTGGTCGACTTCAATCATAGCATTCTTACGAGCTTGGCGAGAGAGGAAATATCTACCCATTTGACGGAGATGTTTGAACATGAAGAACCGCACGAAGACGTGAGCTATTGCATCTCCTGCTCTAATTCGAGAGTGACGTCCATGGCAACACAGGTTATCAACTATATCAAGACGTCGAAGGCAAAAGGGCCATTGACGGATAACGAACTCCTTCCTTTGATTTGGAAAGCGTTAGTCAACAATGTAGACTTACAGGCCAAGCCGGAACAAGCTAGCGATGCTGTATGTGACAATCTTGTTAACTGGTGATGAGCAACTGATCTCTCCTCCAAGATCGTGAAGCAAGTCAGCGTAAGTTTTCTCCTTCTCAAAAGCGAGTGCGTTTCTGACCAGCTTTTGAACGCAGACTCACGCTGAAGTGCTTGAGAGCGCTTGCCAGACAGCACGCACCGAGATTTTACTGATCAACGTGATCCAGCAATGGCATTATGAGAATACGAAGGTGATGACCGCTTTCCCTAAGGTCCTTCGCACTCTCTACTCCAAAGACGTGGTTTCCATCGAAGCTGTTCTGTATTGGCATTCTAAAGGTAAGCTTTTCGTTGATTTCCAGTCCACGGGCAAGTTTAGCATGCTCTATGGTTATAGGCGCCTCACCTCACGGGAAACAATCCTTTTTGGCGTCGACTCAGAAGCTCGTCGACTTTCTTAAGGAGCAGCAAGCAGAGGAGGATAGCGATGAAGAATGAAAGAAGAAATAAGGAACCAGTGTCTAAATCACCTGTTCAATGTGCTCTCTCTGAGTGTTCGTCAGCTGTTTCGCAGTATATCAATCACGATGCAATATACAATGTAGCACATCTAACGTTCAAATTCAGACGAACCAATCTGTGTCGATGAGCTTTGTGCCTGGTGTCTGTCGTGCATTCAACCTACCAACCTACCAAAGCCAGTTGAGTAGTAGTAACGTGACAAGACGCAGCCTCGCGTCGCATCCATATCCATCGGTTCCTTGACGCGTCTTGATGAACATCCATCCCTACATCTCTGGCCGAGCTCTACAGAATGTCAAATAATACAGGAATCTAACAGATATGAGCCATATGAGATGGAGGTGTCCTTTTGGGATGATGACAAAGACAACGAGAAGTTCTGTGCTGCAAAGAATTTGTGCTCCCAGCAAGTCTGCACGGCAGTTGCTAGTATTCGCGAAATTGTCCATTTGTCTGTCTCTGTTTTCGTACCATAGGACACAATGGCAGGTTTTGCTCACTCCCCCATTTCAGCCTACAAGCCACAGTATTGAAAGACGTCCATGTCGAATCGTGCGTGCTGATCCTAGCATTCGACCTCTGAGAGTTTCTGAAGTAAGGTAGTTGAGAGACAGATCGGGAGAGATCATATGAAAACAGCACACGGTCGAGAGGAAATATATGTGTTGCTATTCTCTGACATATACTACTTTATACAACAGACAGTCAATCAAACTCGAATTCGAAGTCGCACAATGGCAGGAAAGCAGAAATTTAGAGGAAGGGCAGCGAGTGTAGAAGCGAGGGTGAGATAAGAGCGCTGAAGAGAAAAGTCGAGAGAACGGCAGAAAGAGAGACCATTAAAGTTAGATATACCATATTGTCCCCGACCATAAGCGCAGATCTGTTCGCCTCACATAGCGGCAGGCAAGACGAAGACATGCTCCGCCGCTTCATGCTCCCATTCTTGGGTATCCTCTGTTTTGATCGACTCGTCCTGAGGAGTTTGCGGGAGGGACCAGCTATGGTCATCGTCACTCTCGTCGTTGGTGAGGCCAGGAGTAGGCAGAAACTCAAAGTGCTGGATCGAAACGCTTCTGGAAATGGGCTCAGGAATCTTGACATCCTTGCCCGACAAGTCGCCAGTCGAGGTATCGGCAGTCGTGTTTCCGTCCTCGGATGCTTCGTCACTAGAGAGGGATGTATCCCCTTAACAATCCTTCCTCAGCCCCACTCTGAACGCGAAAAGAGTAAAGACGTACCACTCTGCGCCTGCGTATCAGCACTGTCATTCAATACGTGACCCCCCTTCGCCAGAAACAATTGAAGGAGCGAGTTGACTTTATTAAGCCAGGCCGCATCAAGTTTCCCTGTACCCTCCAGCGTTAGCACAGAAAGTAGCGGGAGCGACTGTATGCGCACCGTCGGCTTGGGCAGGATGGCTTTCCACTTCAGAGTCAGAGGACAAAGTTGATCGCATCGCCTGCAATTTAATCCAAGAATGGGCAAGCAATGGCTGGGATGAGACAAAGTAGCGTACCTGGACGTATGCACCACTTCCAGGCTCAGGAGTCTGCTCCTCCGCGATCTTTGTCATTTTGGTTAGAAGTATTAAAGAAGGGGAAGAAAGAAAGACTCACGGAGGCATAAAATTGGGCCGCTGTCATGTTACAGCAGCCTGGAGGATGGTGGTGAGCTGGCATGGACGATGGGCAGTGGAAGCATCTGTCTGCGAAGTCGAAGTCCTTGATAGGACCCATTAGAGACAGAGGCACGCTGACGCTCATGATCGGTTGCTTATATTAGAAAGAAATAGCAAGGAATGGCGGTTTGGGCAGAATTCAGGCAGAAAGCAGTCACCAGTTGGTGGTTTGAAAGAGCAGGGAACGAGTTTCCCTTCCCGCCCTTATGACTCTGTGGTGGCTTGATCGGAGGACAACAACTCCTCAATTCAATGAAAAGCGGGATCAATACGGCACCGACCACCACGGTTCGACCCTCTTCGTCGCCATCAATAACTTCAATCATTTTCTTGCAGCTTACAGGCCTTTGACTGCCTCTTAATGATCTGTGAACTGTGGGCTAATGGTGACATGGAAAGCAGATCAGAAGATTGAAAAATTAGGTAAGTGCTTCCGTAGTTTGTGCTGCTCCCTCTATCTGTCCTTTCATATGTCATTATATGGCCAAGGAGGGCACATTGTCCCTTTCACTATATATTGCGAGTTTCAATCACCCAGAGAACTGCATTTGCGAAATAAGGTCACATGATTTGTGCCATGCACACAATAGTAGTACCAAAGAGCGCGTTGCCTATTCACTATGACGAGTTGAACCTCAAGCTATGTCCAACTCCAGCTCATAAACACTGGGCATTACGTTAGTATTATCTCAGACTCCAGTGTTTCAAGCTCAAACAAGGCTATCCATCAATGTTGTTTCGATTGGAGAAGGTAGAAACATAGCGTCCCATAAAGCAATGTACAACTAATTTGTAAAGAAAGAATGACTGGGATTCGAGAATGACAGCAAAGCTCTGAATGACTTGGCAGAATATTAGCCGAGAATGCTGTTCTACAAATTTTGAACTGCATGTCTCTTTCAAACAAGTGATGTTGGTTGGCCTTTAAATATGCTGCATCAAGTAATACTGTTGAGTCGAAGCAGGATCAAGCTTCAGATGACTGAAGACTCGAATGGATACAGGACCTTGAGCTTGAATGCTTGTTTAACACCTTCGGCATTTGCCTTGAACGAATTGTGGCAGTATGACCGAGTGACAGGGTCAATAAAATAACCATAGTACACTCCAGACGACACGAATGCTCAAACGCAGTCGTGACGATGGAATAGAAGGCACAGCTGTCTTCTATAAGGATTAGGAGTAGATTGAAGGATGAAAGTAGTGCCAAAGTTTTGGCTGAGTTGTGCGGTGGTCAACATTACCTTGAACACACCCAGCTCTGAACAGCTGTGACGTGAGACCAGGTGGTGATTTTGGGCCAAGTCAAATAAGCCTTTCGAACAAGATGTATCTGTATCTTGAAGATAAGATATATCAACAAGGAACTGATGTTCCTTCTCAGAGTCCAAGTGTATATATGAGGCAAGATTACAACGATAAAGGCTCAAATAGCGTTGAGCTGTCCTTGTCTGGTCTGTGTCTGGTTATCTCGGACGAGGCCATGCATGCCGAATCACAAAAGTATCGCTTACTTAGACCTCGAGCTTCCAAAATACATGGTGCTCCAAGGGGAAGAGCGACGGGATTTCATTCCCTGTATTCCGCTCATAATCAGACCTCATGACAAGTGTGCAGGACGAAGAAGAAAGATGTTAAAGTAGTAGAGTTGTGTTGGGACTTGAAAAGGTGTGACCGCATGAGTCGGAGTTGATGCGCAGTTGAGGGACCAAGTGACAGGCTGAAACGGGACTGACGGTTGACTTTGACTTACCGCCTCACTGGCAAATTCAGGCTTCTCCCTTACACATTTATACCATCGCTCCTAAGAGATTTGTGAAGTATGCTGCCTAACCCAAAAATAAAAATGCAGAAATAAAAACGTGGAAAGAAACTGGTCCAAAACAACGGATAGGTGTGATCGAAAATGCGATGTTCGGTTCCGCACAAATTTTTTGTGAGCGTCAAGAAACGACGGACTTGCCTTTCTGCTGTCTCCCGCCAATTCCTTAAACATGTCGGCTGTTGCTCTATGGTGAGTCTTCGTTGACAATTTCTCTATTACTTGCAAACCATGGTTCTTTCAGGTCTCGCACTCTCAAAGCTGGTGAAAGCACCACTTTCGAACAGTCCATGCCTATTAGGATCACTTCAGCCTCTTTCGATGAGACGGTTGACGTGTCTAGCGATGCGTCGAAGAACAGGGGCGTGGTGAAAATCACTTATCACCAAATTGCTTTCAATGAAGACTCTGATGAGGAGGATGAGGAATCCCCAAAGAAGGAGGAGGATGGAGAGACCACAGCTGTGTTGTGTCATCTGTTTGCCGGTCGAGTAAGTCCACTTCTTGTCTGAGGGAATGGGAATGAATGCGCCTCGCCTCGACAGGTTGAACACCAGGTGCTTGACTTTTACATTCCTGTGGAGACAGAAATCACACTGAAAAACACCGGTTCAAAGTGAGTCCCTAATTTCTCTGGTGATCTTGGCTGATTTTTTCCAGCACCATTTCCCTTCTCGGCAATGTGATTGAAGAGGAAGACGTTGATCAACCTCCTTACGACTCTGATTTCGACGAAGAGGACGACGAGGATGCATTGATGGCCGATTTGGACGACGAAGATGATGGTGGCCGTTTCGAGGAACTGGAGGACGAGATCGAAAAACTGCAGAAGCCAAAAGCCATCGAAGCGAAGAAAAGCAGCAAGCCAGAATCCAAGAAAGCCGACGCTGCGAAACCGACTTCCGCACCCGCCGCTGCTGCTGCTCCAGCTGCCAAACCCGAATCGAAGAAGCGACCTGCGCCAGAGAGCGATGGAGAAGGAAGCGGAAAAGCTGAAGGCGGCGCACTGAGCAAAAACCAGAGGAAGAAGCTGGCGAAGAAACTCAAGGCTGAAGGTGGAGAGGCTGCTGCTCCACCGGCAGGAGCTGCCAAGGCGGCGACGAACGGAGGGGAGAAGAAGGACGGTGGGAAGAAAAATAAAAATAAAGGGGTGCGGCCTTAATCTCCTTCCTTCTTTTCTACTTCCGCCTCAAAAGCCCAGTCCGCATAGTTGGCGGATGTCGTGGCAGATATCAAAAGTATTCATACCCAAATGAAATATTATCCAGCCTTGCAAATTGATTTTGTCCCATGTCTGCCTCGTGAACCTCTCTCTGACTGCTCTGTGAAGGAATCAGAAAAAACTCTTCCCTCCGGTTTAAAAATCATCGATTCAAAGGAAGGTGATGGAGAACCAGCTCGTAAAGGTCTGTCTTTGATTGTCGTCAGATCTCCATCTCCCATTAAAAAAGCATGAAAGGCAAAATGATTCACGTCAGATACATTGGGAAGCTCGATAACGGAAAAGTCTTTGACAAGAACACTGCTGGAGAGCCTTTTAAGTTCCGTTTAGGAGCAGGAGAGGTTATCAAGGGTTGGGATACCGGGTTTGAGGGAATGAAAGTTGGTGGGGAGAGGAAACTAGTGATTCCTCCTCAGCTTGCGTAAGCTCTGCCAATATCGACTATTCCTCTGTTGACTTGTCTCTTAAGATACGGCAAGAGGAAAACGGGGGATATCCCTGCAAACTCAACATTAACTTTTGGTCTGCTTTCTCTCCCTTTCCTTGAAACGACACTGAGTGTCCATATTAGATGTGAAACTCCTCAAAATCCGCTAATATGCCGATCACGACATTTGTCTGCATCTTCTGCCCAGCCCGAAGAGCCAATTCATTCGAAACACGACACATTATCTTTTTCTAGTCAACACTGATTAAATCTCATAACCAAGGGTCTGTTGCCAAATGTTGCGCTGTACGTATGATATTGGCATGACCTAAAGATTACAAGGGCATTCGATAAATCGGATCCGTCACCGTCATGAACATCTAATCCTGAACCCAACCTGAACCATCAAAGCTAACACTCAGAATCTTTGAAAGCACACATCCATCTTGATCAATCCAACACTCCAGTTTGACCGTATTCGTTTCATGTTCAAATGCGAAACTTTGAATCTGACAGCAAAAAAGGAAGAAAGGAGACAGTAGGTAGAAAGAATTAAGGAGATTGCTACGAGGAGAGTTGCCTGAGTAGTAGGCGGGTATAAAACGGAGCCAAGAAAATCTATATGAACACCATACTAAACGAGAAGCTGAATTTTTTGGAAGTTTAGAGATCTAGCCGATTTTATTGAACAGAAGACGACGATGTGCTGCAAGGTTTCACTAAAGAGAGAGACTACGAAAGGTTCCAATGGAACAGGAAGCATGGAACATCGGCTTGATTGATGTGAATACTGGAGAATTTACAAACAAAAAGGCTTTCAAATCACAACCACAACACAGTAACGGTAAGTTTGTAGAAGGAAAACCAAAGACGCTGCGAGGGACCACTAAGATTGGTCTGGATACATTAATCTGGGCGGGATAGACTGGTTGAGCAGATTAGGTTCTGGTAGAAGTGCGTCGTTCCGAAGTGAGCGATAAAGCTAATCGGATCGTAAGTAGATGGTGGAGATATGTGGGCGTGAACTGAAAGAGGAATGCTGCGACGCGAAGTAGAACTAGGCAAGGCAGCATGAGGATGGAACTATGACAAGCACATCTTTAGGTATGGGATCGAAACACAGAACTATATAGGCAAGTAGTTGGCGATTCAGATGTTGAACCCAAACAGATCGTGGAGACGGAGAGGCGTGTGTCGTGAGAGGATGTGATGAGGAGGAGACAGTAAGTAGGCGTTGTCGACTGCAGTAAGGATGGTGAGGAATATAACGGTCGTATTCGTAATCATGCTTTGTATTTGGTCTCTGGTTCGTGAAAAACGAAGAACGAACGGCCTGCAGGACAAAATGGGGATGGAGAATGGACTGAAGATAGGCGATTTGAGGTTGCATCACTGATCGATCGATTAAAGCAAAAAGCAAAGACACCATTAGCCTTCTAAGGTCAAGAATAAGGAGGCATCGGATTCGTCTGCGTTGGCCCATTCCGTCCAGCATGTCCTTGAGGCATTACGGCCCCTGCGTTAGTCAAATGAGGATGGGGATACGCCTGCACTGCAACTCCAACACCAAGAGGATACTGATGCTGAGTCTGTTGAAACGCCTCGAACTCTCCCGTCGGTCTCTCCTCCAACGAGTTTCTCCTCATCGCCATCTCCAAACCGGCGCCGTCAGGGATCGAATTCATCGCCTGCCCGGGGGACGCGAACATCTGCCCACCACCCTGGGCTGTGTGTGGGTGGGTGGGAAGGACGGGGAGGGATTGTCGGCGTATGAACTCTTGCCCAGGATGCGGATGTTGGGGATGCGATGCGAGAGTGGTGTACTCTTGGGGTTGAGCGGAGGTCTGCACTGCAGCGTTGATGCCATTTTCATTGGGCATCAGAGGTGTGAAGCTGGGATAAGCCTGTGGCGTGAGGTATCGTAGAGTTTGTTGGGGATTTGGAGGCGGTTGAGGGTGCTGCTGGAAGGCATAGTTCGTTGACACGGGAGAGGCATGAGAATTGGCGTAGTTCGAAGGACCCGACATGCCACTTGGGGAGAATTGCGCGTTGGAAGGAACCAGGGCAGGAGGTGGTGGCTTGGAATATGTCTGTTGCTGGATATCAATATTGGTCCTTAATGAGTAATAAAACGAGTTCAAACCTCAACAGAAGTCGCACTCAAGCTTGCTACAAAGTAAGCGCGCTTCATGCTCTCCGGATCCTTCAAAGTAGCGCCGAAGAACCCTCCCAACCACATTGTGACCTTGAAGGTATCTGTTAAGGCGTTCTTGACTCGGAATCTTATTGTTTCGGCTGGCGCTAGGGTGTCTGGAACCATGCAAGCCAGCTGAGTCAAGTCGTACGAGAACATGTCCTCCAAAGAGCAAGGGACCGGACCGCCAAATTCGATGTTCTCATGCAGATTTCGAAGGAAGGTGTAGAGATGAGAGAGTTTCTGCACGTCCGGTTCCTGAACAAAGTCACCGAGCAATTTCTCATGCATTTGTTGTGGCGCCTGCATGAACATCCTCATTATCGTCAGCCATCGATTCATTCATGATGAAGATGGAAGGACTAAGAAATAAGCGCACATATCCGAGAGCTGCCGCGCCTTCTGGGGAAATTCTTGCAATCCTCTGACTGAGTGAAATGATGACTGTATGTGGGCCATTCGGAATATTAGAGCGATGGGCTTGTGTTCTAGCGTTAGCGGCAGAGGATGAGGCGGAGTTGTTGTTGTTCGGGTTGGTAGCCGTTTTGGACTTTTGCTTGGAAGAGCCGCCGGAATCGTGGAGCTTTGGTCTCCCTCTCTTTCGATGCTGTTGCGTAGCGATCCCAGTCAGTCATAGCCAGACCGAGAGTGAATTGGGAGAGGATAGGCGGAAAAGGAAGGGAAAGAAAGAATGCTCGCCTGTGCATCGACGCATGTTTCCGGTTTACCGGTCATTACACATCTCCTACACGGCCTACCCACTGCAATCAAGTGCACCGTCAGTAATCACGCTTTGCGCGTGGTTGGTAGGCTGGAGAGGGGGAAGTAGGGACAAACCATCGCAGGCAAGATGTGACTTCCGACAATTCAGGCAAGCAGAAGCTACTGCGGCTCTGGATCTTGGAACACTCGCGTGCTCGTACCAGTCAGCGAGACCGCTGTCCCTGTTTCTGAGCTCGTTGGGGGTGAGTCCCAGAGATGCGATTCTCTCCAGAGTGGGTCTTGTCGGGAGAGGGTTGAGATTCGGATCGAGGGAAGGCTGGGAGCTGGAATCTTGGGTGGGTTCGTTGGTCAGCAGTGTTCCGACGCCAGCGATGGATCTGAGGGGAGGTAAAGTGGTGAGCCTCTGCTGATCTGGCGCGTTATCCATGATCGTGAGGATATTTTTTGGAGAGGTCGAGAAGAGTTGGTGGTCGAGTTCTGTGAAAGGGATTTAAGTTCTGAGGCATTCAAGTTCGGAGATCTTCACGTGCCAATTCGATCCTCGTTATATCCCAGTGCTGGCTTCACAGCGTCACTAAGTCGCCCCGTAGAGCCGTCGCTGCGAAGTTAAAGCTCAGAGGCTTAGGCTTTGGACGGTGGAGAAGGAGAAGCCGATGTCGGTTTGGCTAAGTTGACGGCAGGTGCTCAAATCTCAAATTCACCATCCATGCTGATCATTTCTCCTTCAATACTTTACCATTCAGCCTCCCCGAAAGCCTATCTCAGGACCCAGCATCTCGAGATCAAATCATTGATCGATGGCTCAAGGCAGCAAGGCTGCCATGATTACGAATGCAGGAAAACCAACCAACCCAGTGTATTATTCATGACTACATGCAAGCAAAGCCAACGGCGAAATGCCTAAGAACGACGATAAGTATAGCTGAAAAGGCCGAAAGAAGAGTTAGGGAACCAGCACCAACACTGTGGTGACAACCAGATAGAATACAGCCCCGTCATCTTGAAAGGATGAATGCAAATGGGTGAGAGTTTCAAGGAGTGTGTCCGTAGTCAAAAGAATGGAAGTGTCCCTTTACACACCAAAGGAAAGAGACGAAACAAACAATCTATTATTCCCTATGCAAGAAGCGTCATCGAAGTGAAAGAGAGGAAAGGATCAACGGTCGGGAGCCCAACGCCATCCTTTCCCCCTCGCCTTGGCAAAATCGAAGCTCCCCTCCTGTCTCCGCTCAAACGAAGATGAATCGTCGACGGGTCGACCCTCTCGTTCGCGCCGTGCAGCCTCCTCCTTTGCCCGCCACTCCTTCCAGAGCTTATCCTGTTTCTTCTTCGCTTCTTTCGCAGCCCAGGTCGCCTCCAGTGCCGCTTCGGGCGGCCTAAATTTCGTCGCTGGATCTTGGTATTTCGACCAATCCTTGATCTCCTTTCCCTCGCTCCTATCAATCCTCTCAAGCGTAGAATCCATAAGAACTCCGCGCCAAGGAGACCCAATGCCGGTTTGGATGTCGGACGAGATGTCTTTCGATTGGATGATCAACGAGGGCTCGACAGAATACGATTTGATCATATTCTTTCGAACAAGGTTAGGTAGGAGGGTATCCACCGCGGTGGTGTAGGCGACCAGAGGATCGGAATAAAGGTCGAGGAGGTGATTGTAGCCTTTCTTTGACAGAGCATAACCATGAAGACAACGCGGTTCGGCAGACGGGTGAAGGAGAGGGTGCAGCTTCGCCGGGTCTGTATTACACACCATCAGCACAAGAGTGAAAGGAGAGCGAAAGGCGCACTAGTAACTTCCCGTCCCCAACAATGACCAAGCATGACCACTTCCCAGTTCTTATCCCCAAATGGCCCCGTAAGTTTGGCTTCGATACCTCCCCAAATCCTTTCGATGTCCCATTCAAGGTCCACGTCGTCTTCAAGGACGAGAGCGGTCTCATCCCCGAGCGCTTTCATAAGCTGCCAAACCCGCGTCTGGCTCCACCAAGTGGCGATGACGTTGCCCCGGATCTGCCTGAAGTCGTTGGTCTCCTTGAAGTCCCACAAATATTCCGTGACATTCATGTCCTTCTTCCGCGGCTTGAGAGAATGGGGATCAGGATGAGATTCGAGGTATTGAACCCATGTGAGCTGCTTTCCGTCCACTATCCAGCGCTCGTCATGTTGTAAGGAATCCCCAAACCGCAACGGCCCCACGATGGCATCCCCGTAATAAAATGCATCGCCCTCCCTCGTCAGCCAGATACTGTCCACCCCCATACCGCCCACTTTTTCAGGCTTGATTCCCATAGCCTCAGCCAATACAGGACGCTTCAGGTCCTTGACCTCCTTGACACGTTCAGCGATCCAGCCCATCAGCCCATCGTCGTCCCCTACGCTCGCATCCACAAAGGTGATTCGTAGTCCGAGCGCAGACGCAAGCTTCGTCATGCGTTCGCGACGGTCGGTGCGATGAGGGAGGGAAAGAACATAAATTCGAGAGAATGTGAGAGTGGACGAATGAGTGGTGTGTGATAGAGGAGAGGTGGAAGAAGAGAGGTAAGATCGATAACTCGATTCTTGAGATCCTCGAGGTACAGATGGATAGTACTCTTTGGGAGGGAGAGAGTGGCCAGGCAGATTCCCCTTTGCCTCTCCACCGAACGATGGTTTCCCTTCCGCCACAGCAGGCTTTCCCGAACTCACAGCAGCCTTCTCAGCCTCGAGATACTCCTTCATCTCCTCCTCTGATTCCTGCTCCTCGAACAACCCCGCCTCCCCAAAGTCATATCCTTCCACCACTCTCCCCTCCTGCTCAGGACCAGTAAAAACCCAAGGCCCCTTCCAACCCGTCCTTTCGAGCGACTTTTTCAGGTACTCGACGTTCGAATTCGAATAAGGGAGAGTGGTGAGGACGAAGACGGTGACGATGAAGACACAGCTGACGAGGAGGCAACGACGATTAGAGAAAACTGAACGGGAAGAGGCCATCTCGAATGCCCTGCTCATTCGTTGTTTTGGACTTCTTTGAACTCTAGATACTAATAAGATATGTGACTGTAATGAAAGACTGGGGACAGCGTTGGTGAGCTAAGTAGTGCCTTCGTTGTTCCTACTTGCTGTTGCTAAAGTCGGAATTGCTGTCGACCGAATTCCCGACAGTAAGAGCATGCTCAGCAAGCATTCTCAATGGGAAGGTAATGACACTGGACACTCAGAATTGATACGCATCGTATATATTACGAGAGCATAACTATCACACTGAAGAAACGTATAGGTTGAAAAGAAAGCTAGTCCAATCGATCCATGTTTCAATCACGTCGTATCCGGTCCAAGCCAAACAATACTCAGGAGACTTCTCCTCAACAACCCGTCAGAAAGGAACGTATTTAAAGCTCGAGTCCGATGAGAACATAGTCGGACTGAGACGGAAACTTGGGGTGGTTGGGAGGCAAGATGGAACCGCCAACATACATGAGCGAGTGAATCAATTCGGCTACACGAATCTTAGGTCAGGTGCCGCTGCAATGCCAGGGGGAAGGGAGGATAACGCACAGATTCCAGGGAGTCTCTTCTCCAAACAAATAACGACCATGTCACAGCTGAACGCTTCGTCGGCAGCCTCCAACAATCGAAGGACTTTATCCCTCAGGTCTCCCTTCTCCAAATCCCTTCCGGTAACAACCATTATCTTCTCATCTTCAGTTTCTACTGCAACTCCAGTCCAGGAATCATCTTCAAAGTTGTCAGTAATGGTCCCGGTCACGACCTTTGAGGACTGTGCGAAAACGGTATGGAGCAGTTCGTCGTCACTGGAAGACGTGGAAACAGAAGAGCAGGACTCGAGAGAGTGGGAAGATAGAGAAAGAGAATCGATGGAAGAGACGGGAGAGGACGAGGCGAGAATGGGAAAATGAGAGGCGGGATTGGATACCGGTACGGGGATAGGATCGACGGTATTGGAGATAGGGAAAGTGGCGGAAGAATTGTTGTTACAAATTGAATTATACGAAGGCGGATCGAAAGCAATGGCGAGGTCGTCTCTTTTCTCGTCTTTGGCAACGAGAGATTCGAGGTCCCCACCGACTTGAAGATCATGGACGCCGCAAAAGATATCACACTCGTTCCCTCTCACAGAATCGAGTGACCTTCCATCCCCGACCGGGTCTGGAGGGCATTTATCTTTGGCGATGTCAGGACCACCACTTGCCCTTGATTACGAGGGTATTAAAGTGTTGGCTCCTTCCGTCCTTCGTGGACGTGCCGAGAGGGACAGATTCACTGCCTCCTTCGACGGAGGAAGCAGCGACGGTGGCAGGTACAGGAGCCGCTCCATCGAATGCAAGGGTGACCATGCCAACACCGTTGCTGGAGCGCAGACTGTTTCCCAACAAGCCGAAAGTGGTTAGTGGCAAATTTTCCAGACGACCCCCTGGTGCTCTTTCGTTGTTGCAAAGAGAAAAAAGCGTACCTAGATGGTTCTGTTAACAAAGGATTGGTTATCGACGCCATTGGCAATCAGTTTCGAAATGAATCTTTGCGACTTGTCGGGAGAGTAGAAACGTTGGTCGTTGAGTTCCAAGGAGAGTCGTCTAGCATCAATTGGCGTCATCAACGCTCATTAAACCTTAACTAAGGTCCAACTTAGGGTTTTGGCTTTGTGTTTTTTTGACGATTCAACAGGACCGACACTTCTCTTCATTCAGGCACGAGATGGGAACTAAAGTCTATAAGCAAGGCAAGGTGGGTAGATTCTCAGCTTTCTGTTTGATAGCTGGGCGAATGAGATGCATGTCAGGTCGCCGTCGTTCTTAACGGTCGCTACGCTGGCCGGAAGGTGGTTGTGATTAGGGGTAACGATGAGGGTACCAGGGAGAAGCGTACGTGCCTCTTTCTAGGTGCAGTTGGGTTGTAGGATTTATGATTGGCGGTGTGGCCGTTAGGTTACCCTCATGCGCTCGTTGCAGGTGTGGAGAGGTATCCACGAAAAATAACCCGTGGAATGGGTGCTAAACTCGTCGCAAAGAGGTCGAAGATCAAGCCCTTCATCAAGGTGCGCTCTCTTAGCTTCACTCTTCCATCTTGCTAAAGTTCAATTTGACAGACCATCAACTACTCCCACCTTCTCCCTACCCGTTACGCACTCGAACTGGAATCACTCAAAGGCGTCATCACCCAGGAGACTTTCAAGGAGCCATCGCAAAAGGAGGAGAGTAAGAAAGTCATCAAGAAGGCTTTCGAGGAGAGGTACCTTGCAGGGAAGAACAAGTGGTTCTTCACCAAGCTAAGGGTGCGTCGTCCTTTTTCCCAACCCATGCAGCCGCAAGTAGTGATGGATCTTGTGTACTGGGTAGTTTTGAGCTCCCTTATATCGGAGACCGCTGTGTGATCTGTATGCATTTTCCTCGACCCATGATCAATCAATGCAACCTATGCTTGACATCTCTACCTTCATTCGTGTTCATACCTATTTGAAAATGGGAATGGTTTGACCCAAATCCTCCTCTCAGATCACTATAAGACGGTTCTGCATCGTTTTCATATCTGATACTTTTGATCGAAGTCCTTTTGGCCAACTAAAGAGCGACCATGGGCTTAAAACGTTGTTTTAGAGCATTCTCAAGGCCGAGCTGTTGACTTAAGCCTCACCTGCACCTGAGCAGTCCGGACACGCATGAAGCCAGTCGAAATGATGAAGACGCATTTGCGCTACAGGCATTTAGTGCTCGAGTCTTCGAGACGAGCTATCGATATGTACAAACTTTACTGCTCAGCAGGAATTGTTTGTCTCCCCCAAAGGCATCTACGCTGTCCTCCCCGTGTGAATGGCGACGGCGGTCTTTCCAGGAATGGTGACTGTAGCCTTGCCGTTACTGACCGTGACTTTGTTGTCGCAACCATACATTCCGCCATTGTAGACATCGCTGTTCCTATTTCAGAGTCACTCCGGTGGACAGAGAGGAGCCTCACCAGTACGTGTTGTCTGGCAGAGAAGTGGTGAATTCTTTGGTCCAATCGCCGGATTCGTTGTTGATACCGACCCATCCAGCTCCATCTGATGACATTCTGTCAGCAATCATTTGCTCGTTAGATCAGATGATACTCTACCTCTTGCAAAGGCAATCTGTTGAGCCAAACCAGTCTCCCAATTGCTAAGTGAAGCAGAACCCGCGTTGTTCCTGAATCCCACCTGTTTTTTAGATCAGTTGCCTTGTTTCCTCAACCGCAGCGATGACCAATTCCAATTCATACCATTCCTGCGACCTGCACCCAACGGTGTTGACAGATCCATCCGTTCTCTCCACCAGTGTCATTGCAGGTTCCAGTGTCTAGGTTTCGTCAGACAATACCTTGGAGGACAGTAGACGAAGAAACGTACTCCCGTTTGGTGCTCCTGCGTCCTTGTTGTCGAACTCATAGGACGACAAAATGGTGGGAAGGCCATACGGATGAGCGAGCGAGAAAGTCATTGCGAGCGTGTAGAGAGCGCCGTCATTGTAGTTCAACGATAAACCGTTCTGCAGGAAAGCTTAGCCGCTTGCCTTGAAAAAGAGACCGCGCACCCTTTCAGTATCGTGATTAGAAACAAAAACCTAGTCACTGCTTCAGTGACTACTGAGAAATAATGAAATGTCGCACATTGGCCCCAGAGCTGTCAACCCAGCCTCTAGAATCGATATCCTTCAACGTTTGAATGCCTGAGTTTTGGAAGGCATCTTTGATGGCATATGTATAACGGAACCTACGACAATGATAAGTTCGAGGATTAATTTACGTTTAGGCCTTACTCCTGCACATCTCCATTCTGGGTATACATCTATCTCATACACTGTTATTTGTTGGAGGTTATTGACGAGCTGAATACAAACCGAGGGAGTCACAGGCTCTCCTTCACCAAAGATCACTTCTTGCGTGATGTATACCATCCGATCGAGTCTGGACAAAATGCTGGCAATATCGGCCGTTGGGATGTGCTGCTCCAACAGTTGAGTGGAAAGCACAAGTTGGTTAAGCCAATTCGTGCATTACCTTGGCAGCGTCCAATCTAAGACCAGAAACTCCCAAAGACAGGAGGTCGTTCGCATAACCAGCGAGCTGAGACCTGACGTATTCGGTATCCGTAGCCAAATCAGACAAACCATCTAGTTCGCAAGTCTGAACCTGGGCTTGGTTATAATAGCTTTCGATGTCGCCGGAGCTTGTCAGAGTGCAATGATGAAAGTCATTTGTCGAATAAACCGGATATTGGTACTTCTGGTATTCTGTAGCGCAGCTCAGACGTCAGCAGATGCCTGTTCTAGAGCGGAATACTTACCAGTTCCTCCAAAACCGGTGCCGCTGCCACTGCTCATGTGATTAAAGATGGTATCCGCAATAATCCCAACCCCAGCGTCTTTGCAAGTTGAAACCATGTTCCCGAAAGATTGGCGGTCGCCGCGTTTCGAGTTTATGTTATACGAAACGGGCTGGTATGCAGTCCACCATGTTCCGCCTTGGATCTCTTCTTGGGCAGGAGACGCTGTCGTACTCTTTCAGCAGTCGTACATGCCTGAAAAAGGATGTGAAGACCTTGGACGAATTTAAAACCTAGTAGGATATTCATGTCAGACATTCAAATTTGCGCGAAAGATTAGGAGCCATCCTACCTGCAGGTCCCAAATAATCCGTGCATTCTTGAGCAATAGAATCATAGCTCCATTCGAACATTTGTGCGATGACTCCTGTTACCATCTCCTCTGAACAACCTTCCTTTAGCAAACAACAGCCATACCTCCAGTGTTTGGATCACGCTTATGCAGTCGACCAAAAGGTCGTGAATGAAGGGATTTGTTGTGAGAAGCACCTTGTGCGATCGAAGTACCGAAAGCGGCAGCGAGGACGAAAGAAGATAGCATGTTGGTCTTGCCAGGTAGTCGATGCAAATAAAGAAGGAATGAAAGAATGTCAAAGCAAGACTGTCGCTTAGGAGAAAGAGTGGGTCGAACCAAAGGTAAGAGCTAACATAAACACCATATCTCTCTCTTTATAGCTGCAGATATTGTCTCAGTATCAGGACAAACGTCAAGGATGGTTGCCAACAATCCGGAGCGTGTCTCGCGTCGCATCAGGGCGGAAGCAGATAGTAACATGTAGCAGACTTTGACTGCGCTCAGGCTCCTGTAGCTGGCGATCTATCCAAGGCGACGCTTCAATATCTCGGTCTTCATAAAGGACAGGATCGTTATGTTCGTTGGAACAGGGCATAGGACAGCACATATGGGATGGGCCAGAGGGGGCCAGAAGACGCAGACCGGATAATATGTTAACTCAAGAATCAGAAATCGCGGCCCGGCGAGGGAAGCAGGCAAACCAGCTGAGTTTAAGATTGTCCTTCTCAGCGGCGCCGAATTTCCAGGAGCAAGAGGCGAATGCTAGTAAAAGCAAATTCTATTTTCAAGGCTCAGACCCCATGTACACGTCGGGAGAATGAGAGGAAGGCGGCAGGATACTAAAGTGTCCGTTTCACAAGTCAAAAGCTCTAAAATTTTTGAGCAGTGATCGTAAACCTGCGAACTTTTCGTTCATAAGCCGCTGCTCAGCAATCCCAATTAGTTATCCTCTCAAATGAGGTAAGGAGTTTGGCACACCTTCGCCTTCACCCTCAACAGCTATTTCAAGCATCGAGAGAACATCATCAGCTTGAGGAAGGCAATCAACAGAAATGGATAGCGCACCTTCGACTTTGCCTTCTGCTGCTGCAGCTTCACCTACATCAATCATTTGTTAATACTGGGCAAGCCAACACCGAGAGAAGGAATAAAACAACCTTCACCCTCAGTGGCACCTTCAAAAAAAAAAAGCCTCCGAAAGAAACAAGAGAGTGAAGAAACGGACCTTCTCCTTCAGCATTCGCTTCCGCGCCAGCCTCACCTTCTCCTGCGGCAGCTGCTTCGCCTTCACCTCCTGCGGCTTCTCCTTCACCTTCGGCGGCTGCACCTTCGCCTTCACCTCCTGCAGCTTCTCCTTCACCTTCGGCGGCTGCACCTTCCCCTTCCCCTTCTGCCGCTGCTCCTTCACCTTCGGCCGCTGCACCTTCCCCTTCCCCTTCTGCTGCTGCTCCTTCGCCTTCACCTTCACCTGCTGCTGCCTCGCCTTTGCCTTCACCTTCTGCAGCTGCACCTTCGCCTTCCGCGGCACCTTCTTCAGCAGCACCTGTGGTTATGTCACATTAGTTACTCCATCGAGAGGGGCCAGAATTGCGAACCTTCTTCTCCTCCAGTGAGCGCAACGTTAACGATAACCCCAATGGCACCAGATCGTAACCTGTCACATTCAGGTCCCAAAGGTTTAACACCTACCTACCAATCTTGAAACTAGAAGAGACGCACTGCGTAACTGAAGAAGCGATGGTACCTGCTTCTGCCTCTTGCCTCTTCATAAGCCTAGCACCAGAGGATTTACCACCCAGCTCGAAGAAAATGTCGACCTAACAATTCTCAGTATTCTGTTGTTCAGGAAGATGGGACACAAACCATTTGGCTGCCGACGTTCGACTCTGCCACCTTTTGAATGTTCCCATCCGCCGACGGACCTGTCGCAGTTGTAAGGACCGGACCTGTTCTCGCGATTAGTTTAGTCTGAATAGCAAAGCCGTCGAGTGAGAAGACGTACCGGGAGTCAAAGGGTTCAACCCAAGATCTTGCCGCTTCCTATTCCGGACAGCATGGGGGAGCGGAGCAGCAGTGACGAGGAGGGAGAGGGAGGAAACAAGCGAAGCGACTTTGAGGAAGTGCATGTTGTTTATCTTGAGAGTCAGGAATCTGGAGTGGAGCTGGGGCTAGTCTTTGGCGCGTTGATGATTGTCGAATAAAGAAGCGAAGACAACGAAGGTGTCGCGAAAGCCTGCCTGAGGTGGATATGGAGAAAGAACAAAGAACGAGAGGTCTAGCCTGGGGGAATATTCCTTCATGCATCCCGCTTTTATACGCGTTCTCCATCCTCCATTGCACATCCTTTAAACTCCTCTTCTCCCACATCTCTTCCAGAGGTTAATTTCGCAGCAGCAACCTCACCACGGCCCAGGCCGCCCAGCTCCTTGGAAGTGGAGATATATATACGCTCCGCTGCTTTAATTCGTTCTAGGAGAGTTCTAAATAGCAACTTCGTGTTGATGGTGAGAACAAACGCTTCCATCGTTCTTCCATCTGTCAAGAGGTAGAGAAGGGAAAGTAGCTAAAATAGGAGCGTCACGAGTGCTAAGGGGAAGAAAAAGTGCATTGTATTGCCACTTCCATGGCCAAGGAACACGATGGATGAGCAGAGTAATTGGTCTTTCATGGCCGTAACAAGCCGCAACCCGTAACCAAGGTCGAGACATTCCAGAGACATCCACCAGCAAGGACGTCTTGATGAATGCACTAGCTCACTTCATTCTTCCGCGGGAGGATCGCAGAAAGCGTCACAACGCAGGCAACAACGCAGGCTGGAACCCTGCTGGTACAGTAGGCTGTAGCAAGGAGATCGATGGCACAGCCAACTCAAACTTTAGCATCTCCTCAAATCACGTGATGTCATCGTGGAAGTTTGTGAATCCTTTTTTTTGTGTGTGCCTGTGGCGAGCTATCGGCCATCTCTGCACTGGTCGAATCCTTCAACTCACGTTCCTCGTATTTACAGGGCAAGTGTCTTAGCACAGTTATCCAGCTTTGTTCAGCGCTATTACCTCAAGCTCCAGAATGAAATCTGCCTAGTTTTGACGCAAGAATAAAGCCCTTCTCTGTGACTGCCATGCATCTAGCGGTGACTGATCTCAGTGCTAGACGTCTTGTATGGGACTTTTTACTACATGGAAAGGCAGGGATGTTTTACATGTCCTGCTTTTAAATAGTTTCGGGCTTTGATCTACCCCAGGCGAACAAGTCGCTCTTCTGTTCCCTATCTTGATTTAAGAAACATCCAAGTCTATCGCTATTGACAATTACTCTTCCCTTAAACAACACCAGAAGTCCGAGAAGAGTCCATCCAATCTACGGGTACCTTTGTTTCTAAAGTTTGCTTTTGTTTCCTTGCCGTTCGTTTATCAGAGAGCGTTGCCACCACTCGTAACCGCACTCCAGAAGTGATCAAGATGATAAGAATAAGGAGTTGAAGGCATCAAGGCCAAGGGTTTGTAAGCCTCAGACAGAGATAAAAGACCTCTTCAGACATGTTTGGCAGGATTAGAGTCAAATCGTGATGTGTGTCCCTGACGTCCTTGCCTCACCTCCCACCTTGCCTGAAGGTTCCATTGCTGACAATACTATAAACATCTCTCCACGCCTTCAGCGTCGAAACGCCTTTTCCGATTCTTCCGAACGAGCGATTAACATTCTTTCAGACGATCACGAATGGTTGCTTTCCATCACTTGGCTCGATGTCATCGATATCGGCGACGGATTTGTGCCCGTCAAGCTCTTCAAAGTCCCAATAGATGTTTATTGCTCTCTGCATGGTGGCAGTATCAACCTTCAGCTCGATATTAGAAAACGAACTTGCTGGATCCCTTCGAGGATCGTGAGGAAGTGGTTCCGGGATGAAGGATTGAGGTGAAGTGCCGACCGCTAAGCGTCTGTTTCGTCAGCTCTTCCGGATTTGATTTCTACGAGCGGGACTCCAATATCACTCGAGTTCTCAAGGCGTCGTTTCTGGACATTTACCGTATTTTTCCATTCAGTACTTGATCGCAGCTTCTCCCAAAATGTGCAAAGTCTTTCAACTGGGAGCAATGGTTTTAAGGCTGATGTTCTACTTCGCAGGTCTCAATAATGCTTCCCAATTAAACGAACTCGTAGCATCTCTACATCGACCAACAGGCACAGAAAAATGCAGCCAAAAGGAAAAATGAAAATGATGTTGATCAAACGCTCCGCATAAGATCCCAAATGCCCTTCGCATACTGCACAATCTCGTCTCCTCCTAGCTTACTCTCGCCATAAACTCGATCCACGAAGTTGATTGGCACCTCTCCGACAGTGTATCCCATTGCTTTTGCTCGCACTATGATCTCCATCTGAAAAACATAACCTTTAGATTGGGTATGGGAGATGATTGTCCGTAAAACATTTGTCTTATATAACCTAAAACAAGAAATAAAGGAGCATTTTAATCAGATATATGGATGGCAACATCATGGAAAGGAGGAAAGGAGGAAAGGACGACAGACCGAAATGAGCCTGTCACGTCGCTTACTCCTGGCCAGAGTGCAATCTTTGCAAGCAAGTTTGCACCACGGCTGATTACTTTTCGCTTGAGGTCCCAACCGTGCACTCCGCCTCCGGGGATGTAGCGAGTCCCGGTCACGATGTCGAGTGAGTAGAGTTGTTGCATGCTGTACGGGAGAGCGCAGAGGTGAGGGAACTCATTTGGAAGTGGAGGCAGAGGCGTACCGAATGAACTTAGGTAAATATTTTGGCTATTGGGAGACGGTAAGGTTAGAATTGATGGAAGAGAAGAACATACGTGGTGCGAGAAGTCGGCATCCATGATAATCACGAAGTTGCCTGTGACAAAGTTGAGAGCATGGATATATGCTGTCCTGAAGCATTTCGTTACACTAAAGCCACAAAGTCTTCAGGAAATATACCCCAGTCCCAACTTCCCAGTCCGGGGTTTCAAAACCTATTGTATTGTTATTTCTTGCTCAAATACAAAAGCTTAAAGAGTAGCAGGAGACGCACAATCTTGTCCTCTCCATAAAGCCGTTGCAGCTGCTTGGCGACCTCCAAAGTTCCATCAGGGCTCGCATCATCGACTATAATAGCTTCCCAGTCTATTTGACTGTCAGTCCATTAGAACATGACGGGACGGAACGATGAGGCAAAGGACGCACTGCTCCCTGAACACTTTCTCGAGCAACCAGACTAGCACCGGCAAATTTCTACGTTCATTATAGGTTGGTAGAATGACAGAATACTTGTTCAAGTTTGATCCTGGCGCTGAGAAGTCAGACATCGAAAGAGAGAGATGCGCCATGCAAACTCAAAGAAGCGCGTCGTGGATGGTCACCAAATAAAGTTACGGAGTGCCGGAGTGTGAATGAATTCCGGTACGGTATTGGAGGGAGTGGACGATTCGAGAAGCTCGATCGAGGAGAACATCGAGATATCAAAAAGCAGTAAAGCGCGTGAGTTTCCTTTCGGGTTATATACGCGTTCTCTAATCGCGACTTCATAGCAGCACATTACACTGCGATCATGGTTACTTGCACCCGACATGGATGTGGTCAAGAATTCGACCCAGACGACGTTTCATCCTCCAATTCTGGCACGGGTAAGCCATCCAGAATGCAAAAAGGACGAAGCTTGAATCTGACAGTTTATTCAGCATGTACCTTTCATCCTGGCAATCCAATCTTTCATGAAGGTCTGAAAAGCTGGAGCTGCTGTAAGGAGGTAAACAAACGTACGTGCCTCGACCTTGCATGTTCAAACCAAATTTGCTACATCAAGAATTGCTAATTTTCTTTGATGTTACAGCCGTCCTAGATTTCGACGAATTTATGGCGATCAAAGGATGTGTGGTAGGCTCTCACTCCTCCGATCCATCGACTGTGCTGCCGAATCTCCCCAAGCCTGCTGCAACAGCAGACAAGCCAACTATGGTATCTCAAAACGGAACAGAGGTGTATGGCGCTCTTCCGCCTCCCCCAAAAATCGTCTCGGAGCTGAAGGTCGAACCGAAAGCGGAGCCGCCGCCAGCACAGGAGATTGTGATTGAAGAAGACCCAGTGGACGTGAAGGTTGATAAGGGAATGAAGTGCAAGAGAAAGCCATGTGGGAAGGCGTATGAAGGAGAAGAGAGGAAGGATGATGAATGTCGCTTTCATCCTGGTGTTGTGAGTGCAGAAACCAAGCATAGGGAAATGACTGAGTGCCCTGCAGCCCATTTTCCATGAGGGTTCAAAAGGATATTCGTGTTGCAAGAGGAAGGTTCTGGAGTTTGACGAGTTTCTAAAAATCGAGGTCTGTCATCTTTGCTTTTAATCTGAGTTCACTGACCAGCAATGTGCAAAGGGTTGTCGAAGGGGGAAGCATCTTTTTGTAGGACAACCAAAGGAGGAGTCAGAGCTGGCACGTCTACTTCCTTCACTTCCTTAGACACACATCACTGATTGCGAATATAAGGATGAACTTATCACCCTTCGAACAGACCATTATCAAACCCCTAATCAAGTCATTGTAAGCGTATTTGGGAAGGGAGCAGATAAGGAAAAATCGAAAATCGAGTTTACAGAAGAACAAGTATGCCATCCCTTTCTCACTGAAACCTAGACACTTCATGCTGATGCGCATTAACAGATGCACATTCAACTCTTCCTTCCAAACAATAAGAAATACGTCAAATCTTTCAATCTTTTTGGACCAATCGTTCCCGATAAATGTTCATGGAAGATCATGAGCACGGTTCGTGTTTCCCTCATTCTCGTTGGCTATTACCGTCACTAATATGGGCGTACAGAAAGCAGAAATTGTTCTTCAAAAAGAAGATCTCCGCTCTTGGCCAGCACTGGACAATGGCACATTTGCCAATTCTCCATTCGTCCCTAATTTGACCTTCGGGGTGGGAGGCAAGAGGGGCACGTTTGGGGCGAAGGAGATGGTTCTCCCTGAAACGTTTTAAATCCTGTTTTCTTGCCTAAGGTGCCAAAGTTGTGAGCAAGTAATAGAAGCATGTACAAGTGTAAGAAACAGTTAGCAAAGTCAACAGCAATTCAGTTTCATCATTCCTTCGTAGTGACTTGCTTCTCAGCTCTTAACCGCTTCCCACCCAACATTGTTGCGAGGGGACAGTAATAAGGGAATATACCACTATACATTGAATGTTGAATGAGATCTCTCTTATTCAATACAATGATCCAAAGCCTAGACTCAGAGCGCAAATGATCAGAATTTTAGAATAAGAGAAATGCGACGGAAAATGCACGAAAATGACCAAAGAAGTAGAAGCCCAGAATTGATTCTTTCAAGAGTGGAGTCCATCAACCACTTAAAACTTAGGTCCGGCAGCGCAAACCTCAGGGGAGCAGTCAGAAGCATATTTCTTGAAAGCTATGTCACAAACTCATGTTAGTGTGTGGATACATTTGAGAAAGGAGACCCACCATCAGTGAACATGTTGGCGAGTTTGGTTCGCTCAGCCTCGAACTTCTCCGAATCCTTCCAAGCCTTCTTAGGGTCGAGAAGTTCATCAGGGACATTCTCAAGGCTCTTGGGGATGGCGAGATCGAAAATGGGGAAGGTCTCGAACTCTCCCTTGGCGAGAGTACCATCATGAATGGCGTCGATGATCTTCCTGGTGTACTTGAGAGGGCATCGCTTCCCTTGTCCGAACTTGCCACCGACCCAACCGGTGTTGATGAGCCAGACGTTAGCCTTGGTCTCGTCCATCCTCTCAGCCAACATGGTCGCGTAGCGCGAAGGATGAAGAACGATGAAGGGTTGACCGAAGCAGGTCGAAAAGGTGGGAGAGGGTTCGACGACTCCATCCTCCGTTCCGGGAGTCTTGGAGGTGTATCCAAGAATGAACCAGTATTGGGCTTGTTCGCGAGTCAATTTGCTGACGGGAGGAAGGATACCATAAGCATCGCAGGTCAACTGAAAAGATGTCAGCGAACTGATCGGAACCTGCGAAAGGAACAGTGACTTACGTAGACGACGTTGGTAGGAGGATGGCTGGTCAAGCAAGGAATCTTAGCGTTGGGAATGAACTCGATGGGATAAGCGCTGTCGTTTCGTTAGCTCGATGCCTTCTGACAAGGGACGGTAAAAGCTCACCAGCGAGTATTTTCAGTGATGGTGTCGAGATCATAATCGGCAATTCGGGTTGCGGGATCATAAACGACGTTCTCGAGAATAGAACCGAATCGGATGGCGCTGAAGATCTCTGGCTCTTTTTCTTTCGACAAACCAATAGTCTTGGCATAGCATCCTCCTTCAATGTTAAAGACGCCCTTGTCGGACCAGACATGTTCATCATCTCCAATGAGCGCTCGGTTCTGATCAGCGGACAAGGTCGTCTTCCCGGTTCCGGAAAGTCCAAAGAAGAGGGTAACATTGCCGCCCTCTTTCGCTTCGTTGGCAGAAGAGTGAAGAGAAAGCTGGCCAAACTTAACGGGTTGGAGATAGTGCTATGGCTTTCGTCAGTCTCTCTCCGCAACAGAAGTATAGGAAGACATACCATCACGGAAAAGACGCCCTTTTTCATCTCTCCAGCATATTCAGTGCCGAGAATGACCATTTCCTTTCGCTTAAAGTTGATCTCGACGGAAGTAGTGGAGGTCATGCCGGCGGTGAAACGGTTGGCGGGGAACTGTCCAGCGTTGTAGATGGTGAAGTCAGGCTCGCCGAAGTTCTTCAGCTCATCCTCAGTCGGGCGAATCAACACTACACTCTCGTCGTCAGTTGGAGATCACAGCGGGACATGCGAACGCACTGTTGTGCATGAAGAGAGCGTGATATGCCCTAGCGCAGATAACTCTGACTTTGATCCGATAAGCTGGCTCCCACTAGGATAATCATTTAGCACAGTGCGCTAGGGTTGGAGGAATAGAAGCTTACGCCTGCGAATCCGTCGAAGACATAGACATTGTCTCGCGTGTTCAAATAATCGATGGCCCTTTCTCTGTTGATTTCGAAAGTGTGCTCGTCCATCTTGATGTTAACAGATCCCCACTGCATACCATGGAAGGACCATAAACCGCAAGCCCCTACAATCATGCAAAGGAAAGACGGACCCATATGTCATCCTTCGACGTCTCCTCATAGACAATTCGTTTATCTTTAGGGCTCCTACCCGTCTTCTTTCCGCTGAAGTTGATCAGGGCTCCGCTGGATGAGATGACGGCTCCTTCGTATTTGATCGCATCTTCATATAACTGGGCGACAGGAGCATTGCGTTTCAGATGAATCTTCTCCATGTCGAACCCAGCATCAGAGAAGAGCTTGAGATCCTTCCCCAGAAGGGTATAGGCAGCATCTGGTCCATGACTGTGATCGAGATCATCAGCATGTCAGGATGGTGTTGAGAGAACAAGTAGAGCTCACTGATCGTAGTGGGAGCTATCCTCTTCATAGTGGACCATGGGAGTATGAGTCCTGGAGAGATGAGAAGGGAGGAAAGGCATTTTTGATGGTTGCGGGGATAGAATTTCTGGGTGCTGCATGATGATTCTTGTCAGTTTATCGTTTCTAGTCGATGTCTGGGAGAGAAATCTGGTTCTAAAGACGACTCTAGAGAGCTTATATAGCCCCAAAGATCTGTTTGGTCGGTTGATGCCGTGTCTTATCATGCAACTGCAAGATCAAAGCGGGCGGGCGATATCGGGCAATGGCAAGCAGATGTAGCCCCCGATGGGCTAATTAAATCTATGACGTACAACGAACGCGGGGTGCGGGGTCCGCAAGTTGAGCGGGAGAAGGGAAGCCGCTCACACGACTGGAAGCAGCGATCCAAGGAGCAACAAAATGAGCATTTCGCACCAGGCTGCAACTTGGAAGCGTGCAGCGTCGCGCAGCAAGATAGAGAGCAGTCAAGAATAGCCCATTGTACCAACTCCTGCGCAGAAAGCAGCTTCGCGAAAGATCGGACGCAGGAAAAAGAATATGAAGAATGCAACAAGAAACACTCACTTTCTGCGATTTTAACAGCTCGGAATTGACTGAACAAAGCAGCTGGAGTCTGATTGAGAGGTGAGCTGGATGGAGAAGCAAAAGTGTCAAGTAATTTGAAGATGGGAGTCGTTTGAGCAAAGACGAGTTTACCTTTTAACCGCTGAGTGTGAAAACAAAGGTTCCGGGATTTTTCGAATCCGGGAGAATCAGGAGACTTTCCAGAGCAAGAATTGCCTTCTCGCTCACAGAGTCATTCGCCTGCCTTTTGGCGTGACGACAAAATGTTTTGCCCCAGTAAAACCCCGGAATGCACCGAACGGGAGTCGGCCTTTTCCGGGTCTCGCATATGTGTGAAAAGTGGTCCGTGTGCAAGGGTGCTGGTAAATGAGCCCAAAATGAGCTATGGAGGTTCTCCACCTTCCCACGGTGCTGCCTCTCAAATCGAAAGCCAACGTATCAAGCTGGCTCCCTCTCGTTCCTCTTATCCCTACGATTTTACCATCTCTTGCAAGGGATGACAAACAGTCTCGCTTCGTTTATCCTTCTCCTCGTGAGCTTCTCATCGAGAACGCTCACGGGACGCCGATGAAGCTCGAGATGAGAGGACTATGTAGTGCAGACATCCCTGGGTTGATGGAGCATCATGTAGGCATCTCTTTGTAAACACCGCAACAACCAACCGAGCGGGCTTGGGGACCAGGCTCAAGAACTAGGCTCCAAAGGATCGAAACCGCCTTATCCACGGACTTTCTACTTCACTATCCTCCATTCGATTCTTTCGCTCTCCCTGGTCCTCATAGACAAAAGCAGAAATGAGATAGTCGGAGAGATATCCGGCAAGCTGCTGTCTTCCGGCCCGCTTCCATCACTCTACCTTCAAACAATCTCCCTACGATCTGACATACGCGGACAAGGGCTTGCTATCAAGCTATTAAATGCTCTCATTCAGCCTAGATACCTTTCGCGAACGACGAGGGAAGTCAGGGATGGGTGCAACAGAAAGAACATCATTCATGCCCTTCCTCTTCATCAACTCTCTTCCTTCGCCGCCAGATCGTAGGATCAACGTCTCGCTACACTTGCACACAAAAAATACCACCGCAAAGAAGTTCTATGAGAGGTTAGGCCTGGAGGAGAAGGAAAGAATTGGTGGTTATTATACCAGCAACGGTGGTCTTGATTCGGAAGCTATAGTAATGCAAGGTGTGCTAAAGTTCCCTCTCATTGTATAATTAATTCGTCTTTCTCTCTAATGTACTTTCGCATTTGATTGCTTCTCTTTTTGGTTGTAACGGCTAAAACTCAACATGACGATATTGTTGTAATTCAGCTTGTGTATGAATGAATTGGTTCTTTTACTTCAGCATCCTATGAATGGAATGAATGAACGATCATACTCCCACACAGAATGTGTATGGTATGAAAAAATCGTTTAATCCCAGATATCCAGCGCGTTTGACGGGCTCACCGAAAGCTTTTGAGCAACCTCCTAGCCATGCTTGCTCCATTAATTCTGTAATGTCGAAATCACCAGTCCCCTCTCCTCACAAGCACCTTCCACTGTGCTGCTGACGCAGCCTCCTGCGACGTGGCATCTGTCGAAACTGGTCGAAAATTCTGTCGGAGAAAGATAAGAGCTTGTATCTTATCTTCGCAGCAAGAGTGATGCAACCTTATCTTATTACCGAAATTTTTGGTCCACAACAAGACATCTTCCTCCTGGCCTTTCCAGTTCTTTAGCCTGGAACCAGTGGCAGCAGCAAAGCAACATGACTTCTGATTTCATTATGACTATCGATTCAGACGTAGAGGCTTCCCCTCCACCTGTCGAAAAATCGAAGAAACGAAAGCGTGCGCAGGAGGGAGAGGCAGACGAGATGCCGATGCAGTTAGACAAGAGATTTCACTTTGATGGGTTTATAAGTAGGGAGGAGGAGGTGAAAGACAACTATGAGGAAAAGGTGCGCCGTCTTATATGATGATTTTGGGTAGGACGAGCGTCTTATTGGATTGCATGGATGGTAGCTCATCGTTGCGAGACCAAATGCCCTGGTGGGTTTTCAGGCGCTCTGTATAGATGCATCTTATGATTTGTAGCCGAGAGTGTCAATAGATGATATCATTGCTCGGAGACTGGAGGCGAATAACGAGCAAGAAGCAGACTCAAAGTTGGATGAGGAAGAAGGTGAGCTGGAGCTGGAGGATGTAGGAAGTGATGAGGAGGATGAGGATGAAGAAGGAGTTGGAGAGGATAGTGGGATTGAAGAGGATGAGGGACTTAGTGACAGCGGCAGCGATGGCGTGGGTGGAGAGGAGGAGAAGCAGAAGGAAGACGGTAGCAGCAGCGGCAGCGCTTCTGAAGCAGACAAAGATGAGCAGGAGGATGATGACAATGAGGAGGTGGAGGGCGCAAGTGAGCATAGGTTCTCTTTCCTGTTTTTGAAACCGACGATGAGGAACCTAGACTTCAATTCCAACACCTTTGCTCTACTTGAACAGGTGGAAGATGAATCGGACTCCGAAGCTGTTCCATTGATCGACCCCTCTCTTCAAGATGCACCAAAGCGACTCAAAGGACCCAATCCGGCCAAATATTTCTCCTCTCAGATTTCCAAATCGTCTGAAGCTCCTGCCAAAACCAATGCTGCCGACCAGGCCACATTCCAGAAACTTGGACTCTCTCGAACTCTCCTTGTGGCTCTCAAAGCTGCAGGGTTGGAAGTCCCGACTCTAATTCAGCAAGAGGTTATTCCAGTGGCCATGACTCGGAGTGATATCGTTGGGAGCTCGCAGACGGGAAGTGGAAAAACAGCTGCTTTTGTAATTCCTATCCTGGAAAGGTTGGTTCCTTCATACGTCTCCGTTCAAAGACATCTGGTTGAGATGTGTTGTGTATAGGTTACTGCATCGCCCTAGACATCCACCTCAAACGAGAACGCTTATACTAGCCCCGACGAGGGAGCTTGCAGTGCAGATTCACGGAGTTGTTGAGAGCCTGGGCAGGTTTACAGATGTGAAATCCGTTCTGTGTGTTGGTGTGTTCCTCTACGTCTACTCAAGAATATTCTCTTAACTGTACCACAGGTGGCCTGAGTCTAAGCGTCCAAGCTGCTGCTCTCAAGCAGAAGCCAGAAGTTGTAGTGTCTACCCCTGGGCGATTGATCGATCATATGCGAAATAGCGCTGGTTTTGAGATTGAAGAGATCGAGATTCTTGTCATCGATGAGGCTGACCGAATGATGGAAGAAGGATTTAAGGATGAACTGGAAGAGATAGTGAAGTCTTGTCCGAGGAATCGACAAACAATGCTTTTCAGTGCTACAATTTCTGAGGACGTTGTACGTCTCCTCCCTATTCTCTCTTGCTTACCACTGACTGACGGTGATTCAGTCTGAACTCGCTCGACTCTCATTACAAAAACCGGTACGAATCAAGATCGATCATACAGCCTACATGTCCCGAAAACTAGCCCAAGAATTCATTCGAGTCCGTGCACCTAGAGGCGATGATGCTTCTGCTGCTCTTACACGTTCCCGCGAAGCCATCCTCCTGGCACTTTGTCTGAAAGACCCTACTTTTCCGTCTGGTCGCACTCTAATCTTCTTCCGTTCCAAGGCTCAAGCACATCGAATGAAGATCATCTTCTCCCTCCTGCGGTATAAAACCAAACGCTTGCAGAAGGCAGAGGAATTACATGGGGATTTAACACAAGATCAACGACTCAAGAGCTTGAAGGACTTCAAGGATGGGAAGTGTGGATATTTGTTGTGTACCGATTTAGCAAGTCGAGGTTTGGATATCAAGGGGGTGGAGAATGTCATCAACTTCGAAGTACCTAAAGTGTGGGAGGTCTACCTTCATCGCGTCGGACGAACAGCGCGAGCAGGGAGGGAGGGACGGTAAGTTTGCCGCCTTCCCAGCTGACCTCAGGTCTGAAAGGTGGAACAGTGCAGTGACCCTTGTGGGAGAGAGCGACAGAAAGCTTGTTAAGGCAGCCATCAAGAACAGTTCATCAGAAAGCGTCAAGCATCGGACCGTCCCGATTGCAACACTGAAAGAACTATCGTCTCAGCTGGCAGCTCTCGAAGACGAGATTGCCTCCGTACTTGTAGATGAGAAGGAGGAGAAAGAAGTTTGCTCATTTCTTCATTGTAAAGACCGAGACCTCATGCTTTGGTACAGCTGCGGCGCGCAGAGATGGAGCTGAAGAAAGGAGAGAATTTGATCATTCATCAAGAAGAAATTGCTTCCCGACCCGCACGGACTTGGTTTCAGTCGAAAAAGGAGAAAGCAGAGTCTAAAGGTCTGTCTCGCCTCCTCCGTCCATTCAACTCCAGACACTTGTTGATATGGACAATGCATGTAGGGGCTGGCAAACGCACACACAACATAGCCTTCGACGGTCCCTCAGCCGCTAAAGACCTGAAAAAGGAGAAAGAGAAGAAGTACCTGACACACAAGGAGCGAAGGAAGAAGGAGGCGTTGGATGAACTGAAGGCTGATAAAGTGAAAGGCAAAGGCAAAGGAGTCGGAGCTTCGATTAAAGCCGCTAAGAAGGCACAGCGACCAGAGAAAGTGGGAATGTTGGGTAGTCACGGAGGAGTGGATTTGAGGGCCTTGAAGAAAGCTGAGAAGGGGAAGGGGAAAAAGAAAGAGGGGAAGGAAAGGGGAGAGATGGGAAATAGTACCAAGAAGATGGATATTGCTCGTTCTGGGAAAGGAGCTGAGCGGAAGAAGGGGAATATGGCAAAATCACTGAAAGCGGATTCACGTAAAGGAGCGGGCAAGAACAAGAGCAAGGGACGACGATAATCTGCCACTCTTGCTTGATTTATGGAATATATTGTATTTCCTTGGCATCCCTCCAGAATGAGAGTGTGTTCACAAAGAACTTGAAGCGGTAGCCTCTTTGACAGCCTCTAAGACTTTCGCATGGACATCACGATGTGCAGCAATCACACCCTTATTGTTCTTCAACGTGCGACCAACTCCAAAATCCAGCTCTTTGCCGAACATATCACTCACTCTCCCTCCAGCCTCTTCGACTAGGACCACCCCAGATGCATGATCCTATCCAGTACCAACTTGATTAGCTCCGCTTGAAAAGCTGACAGGAGGGAAGTAGATATCGAGACAAACCCAGATTTTTTCCTCATAAGTTTTTGAAGTCGGAAGGCGGAGGTAAATGTCCCCATCTCCTCTCGAGATGGAGCAATATTTCGCCTGCGAGTCCATCCTCACGCTTGGGCGGGTTATACCGAGGATCGATGCGATGCGAGAATTCGTGCCCTATACATCGTAACAAGGTCAGGCATTGGACAAACCAAGAAACAGAAGGAGAGAGAGCGACTGACTTGATCTGAGTGTCCGGATTCGACGGACTCACAGAACGTAGCATTGGAGAGGTCAATTGATTGAATGGGGTTCATTTTTATAGGTCTCAGTTCAGCATTTGTCAAGCTTCTCTGAAGATCATTAAGTCAGCGTAGGTGGCCTATTGCGAGAGAAACAAAGTCTACCTGATGCGCACCCTCGCCTCTTGTAGCCGTAAAAATCACACCTTTTTCCCCGTCTGGAGAAGTGGGAAGGACTGGAAGGTTTGGACAGCCCATTACCCCCATTATTGGTTTTCCGTCTCGGATCAAGGCGAGACAAATAGCATATTGCCCGCGGCGGAGAAAACCCGTGCTTCCAAAAAGGATAAGAACTGGTCAGATTGAGTAGAATGGAGAAGACTTATTTCGTGCCGTCAATAGGGTCGAGTGCCCACTGTACTTCTTCCAATTGTCAGCATAATTAAAAGATGCAAGGGAAAAGGAAAGGCTCACATCCGGACCTTCCCACACCCTCTCCGCCAGCTTTGTCCAGTAATTGCTTGCAGCTCTCCTCATCCATCTCTCCTTTCGGCCACAGTCCAGCCTCTTCCTTCTCGCCTCTCAAAGCTTCATTCACCAATTCCTTCACTTGCCTCAACATAGACGGATCGATGTCCGCGCTACTTTCTTCACCGATCATGGGGATGTTAGGGAGGTGGGTAAAAAGCAGGCGAGAGACGAGAAGTTGGCAGGCATAGTCGGCCACTGTCATCCATCCAGCCAATCAGACAATCTCTCGCGTTGATAACCTAGATAAACCAATAGATGAAAGCTCACCTGTAACTGGGCTGTTATCCGATTTCGTCAGGCCTTGCGAGGGGACAAGAGTCGCTTGCACCCTCCGTGCAACTTGGGAACAGAGGGAAACGGCTGAAATGGCCAGCCGTCGGTGCATCGTAAGATCCATTTTGTACCTTGCGCTGAGCACCTCTCTTTTCAACCTTCAGGCAATTTCAGCTGCTTTCAACGTGATTGTGAGTCAATATAATGCAACGAAAGAATAAGCTTCAAAATTAACCATCCGAGATTGAGTTTGCTGCGACTTTTCCTGTCTTCAAGCGAGATTGTGTATGAATGGGGTTTAATCACCTCACACTCTCGTGTCCCGTGACAGCCCTCGTATACCTGCAAGACGATTCTCTTTTACACTCTGAAGGGCCTTATTTGCGCGGTCAAAAGATCCTTTCACAAGGCAACAGAATTCACAAAATCATCGAAGACGTTGAGAACGGGCAGCTGCTCGTGATCGGAGGACGAGAGGCGTGTATTTTGCGTTCTCAAGACTATGCTGAAGAGATAGCCCGTGTGGAAAGTCGCGATTGGCTGCTAGACGGGTGCTTTATCCGTGTCTGTCCCCCACCGTTCTGACTCTGTCTAATTCTGTCTAATGGTCAAAGGTATTTAGGAAGGAAAGCAAGTCTGCCTTGTCACAGCTAACTTTTGCCTCGAATTTTACTATCTGGATGAAAATTCGAAAACTTTGCTACATTCCAGAACACAGCAAAGCCCCAAACACTCCTTGTTGTGGGCTGCGACTTTCTCGCATCGTGTCTACGACTCCATTTTTTCTCTCTATGTCGCTGCGGGAACTATTCTTTGTGAAGCGATTTTATGGCGCCCAGGCACATCCGTCACGGATGACAATCATTTGTTATCCATTAAAGCCCACAACGTTCGTATTTCTCTGCTGCTCACCATAATTCCAACCAGAAACGTACAGAGCTCCATTTTCGACCTCTCCTTCTCTCCCGATCGCAAATCAATCGCTACAGTATCAGACGACCGTTCCCTTCTAGTCCATAAACTCTCAGAAACAGGCAACGCTATTACATCTTCCCCACCATGTTGGGAACACACCTCCCGGATCTGGAGAGTTACGTGGCTCTCTTCCTCCCGCATCGTTACAGCAGGAGAGGTATTGTGGCCCTTTTCGGATCTTCAAGATTGATGCTGATGTGCCATAGTGCAGGACAACCTTGTTGTTGTGTGGAAGAAAGACGAGAGTGGGAACTGGAAAGTGGAGCGAAAGGAAGAGGTGCATGAGGGCCGTGGAATTTGGGCACTTGCGGTCTCGAAAAACGGCGAGAGATGGGCGGCGGGAGGATCCGATGGCGCTGTTCTCGAATGGGATATGAATGGAGGTCCGTAACTCCCTCTAGCATTGCTTGCTTTTGACAATCTACAGGAACACGGCTCGTTGACGATATGTATCATCTACGTGGGTTCGCCGTCAACGAGGCGGAAGACGTGCTCGCTGTCACCAAAAACGGGTCTGTTGTCTTTCTTTCCGTTTGTACAGATTTACCGAGAATGTGGCAGAGGCATCCTCCTGTGTCGGCATGGAGAGCAGCCTCGTCTGATCTACGAGAGCGCAAGCCTAAAGGGTAGCTTTTGCATCACACTTTGTGATCTTTGGGGCATTATAGCACCGAGTGGTACGGCTAACGCTGAAGTGCTGATCGTGGACATCAAGGCAGAAGGTAAGCTTAAGCTATTTGGACCTTGATGACTTGTATAATTCAACCATGGCCGAGTAGGTGTGAATACAATACCCGTGCAAACGACCTATTGTTTTTCGTACCTCCATGTTCAGACATTAGGTAGTAAATCAATTCTTTCACTATCTACTCCTGACCATCGCGAAGCAACCCGTTCTCGATCTCTGGCCATATACGACCGACGTGCTAATGCTGTGCACATTACCCAGCTGCCTGATCTCTCCCAGGTGAGTGTCCGTCTCCATGCCACGCCCTGTCTGACTGCATGCACAGACAAGAACTATTACTTGCCCACTTCCTGTCACTTGCCTTCGTTTGGACGACACCGGTGCGCATTATGCAGGCACAAGAACTGGGCTTGTTTTCTGCCTCACTCATCTGGAAGAGAGTTGGGAAAGGCACACAGATGGTGTTCGAGATCTTTCCTTTCGGGGGAAGGAGGTTTGGAGTGTAGGAAGAGATGGAACCATTGTTTTTGATGAGAAGACGAAAGTCAAATTGAGGGGAGGATGGGTGGAGCAAGTTCGTTCCCCGGGTTGCACCTGACGATGGAGCTGAGGGAGTGGAGTTAGATCATAGGTGATAATGAGGTCGTTGTCTGGGGCGAGTTCGGGTGCGAGATCGTCAGGATGAACGGAGAGTGTGTCGGGAGATTCAAATACGCGTTAGTTCCCCTCGCTTCCTCCTACGACTAAGCTCAAATACAACAGTGGGAATCAACCTCCGTCCTGGCGCGTACTCAAAACCGATTCCAGTACCTATAAGCTATACTTCATCCTCCGCTCCAGGTTGTACGTTGAAACACTATATCCACCACGTCAACATCAGTATCCAACACTGGGTCGCGAAATTCGCTCCATTTCCCTCTTTCCCACCTCCTCTTCCTGTGGGGTCCACTTTCTTGCGTCCGTCTCAGAGTCCGGGATACTCCTACTATCCTCCCTCTCCCAGTCAGATGGCAAACTCAAAACACTTCATCGAACATGTGAAGTAGCCCAGGGAGCACTAAAGGCGGTTCGCTTCTTCCAGGGATGGTTGATTCTCGGCGGAAACCGAGGGACAATACAGTCAGTTCGAGTTTTGGGCTCAGGCAAAGGTGTATGGGAGCACGCACGGTGGAGTACAGATGGGGAAGAGAGGCTGATGGATTTGGACATCGACCATTCCGGCAAAGTCATAGCGGGTTACTCGGACGGTATGGTGCGAGAATTTACTTTCAAGACATCTTCAGGGCAATTTGAATTATTGCGATTCTGGAAAGCACATCAGAACGCTGTGCTGCAAGTCGGACGCGTCGGAAGATTTGCCTTTACATCATCGAGCGGAGGGGAAGTGGCACTCTGGGATGCAGAAGGAGGAGAGATGTGGAAGCGTCGCGTTCTAACGGCGGGTGTAGATGTTGTTGACTCCTACTGTCTACAAGATGGGTTCTTGTTAGCTGTTGCTGGTGACAGCGGGGACCTTGTCGCTTTGAAGTTCAATGAAAATGGGGAAGAGAGATGGGAAGTGCGCGAGGAGGGAGCGCACGGAGCAGCAATTCATGGTTCGTCCCTTTCGTCTTCTTCTCGAAATAATCAGAAATGACAGGGACATATGGAGGCTTGAGGCTCCTCACCGCTAGAGATATCTTAACCTGTTCCATTGATCAACGTCTCTCCCACTGGGTGCTTTCAGGAGGTACGGAGTTCACGCTCAAAGATCAGGTAATGATAAACGTTGCGGACGTGGGTTGCATGGAGGTATCCCCTCTTCCCGCAAGAGACAAAAATGAGAAGACTTGGCTCGTCGCAATTGGTGGAGTAGGGATTGAGAACCTACATTTTACACTGACATCATAAAAAGGAACTGTACAGTCTGTAGAAGTCAATCCTAGGTCGATCACCTCAATTGAGCGAAATCGACATATTGGTAATACCATCAATTACCTGTGTCAAAAAGGGTACTCCGACGATCAATGGAGTTATTCCATCAGCCGTCTAATATGGATACCAACGCCACAAGCAACCAGGCTTGACCGCAATATAAGTAGACATCAGATTGGTATACTATCACTGCATACATGCGATACCGCAATTCGCTTGGTTTTGAATGCAGAGCATTACAGCCTCGCCTTCTTGCCTTTGGACTCTTCCACCTTCTCGTCCCTTCTCCTTTGAGCCATTTTAATGAGAGCATACAGAGTCTGCAAGCGAGGCATCTGAACGCCTTTCTCTCTCGCCAGCCTATCCATACATGTATGCCACGCATCATCAGCATTCTGATATCCTGAATAAAAGAAAGTCAAGGAAAAGCCCACCGAATCGGATTGCCTAAAATGACCTCGAGCTCCATAGCGGCACCCCTCTCCCAATCTCCCCACATGCTAGGCATTCCGCCTTCATTCCTCTCGCTGCTCCTCAGAATCCTTTCCGCGTTAGCATATTTTTCAAAGTCCATTTTCTTCCCCGTCACTTTCTCCGCAGCATAGAATATCTCCTCCATCACTCCTTTGAGGTGTTCACGAAGCTCTGGATCCTTCGACATCCGTGCGTTGGGGGTGCCGTTCGAGAGTACGGAGGATGGATTCATGCTCGAATTGATGGCGAGCTTGTGCCACCGAAGTAACTGAAAATCCGCCTCAGATTCGTACACCTCGGCGTCCTTGATTCCTCCCGTCTTCAACAGTGCCTCCAGGGTCCGAATAGACGAGACAGTGTTTCTATCGCCTCCGTATGGACCAAGAGATATGCGCGTCCACCGATTCTGTACGATCCTACCGTGAGATGGCTGGGAGGCAGAAACTACTGTCACTGCTGAGATGATTGGGTTGCGCGGGAACCTCTTCCTATATGGTTCCTCGATGCCAATTCCGTTCTGAATGAGCACGATGGCCGTCTTCTCGCCTACCAACGGCTCGATAGCTTCTGACCCGTCCTCGACGTCAGGAAGGGCTTTGGAGGTGACCAGGAGGTAATCCCACTCTTTCCCCCCTCTGGCCGTTGAAGCATCTTCGATAGAGGGATAAATGGAGGCGGGAGAGAAGTGGTATGATCCAAACGAATGTGTCTGCAGCGTCAATCCATTCGCCTCCTTTACGGCACGATAGTTGGACCTGCAGACGAGCGAGACTGACGAGGACGGCGGATGCTGGAGTCGCGAACCATAGAAACCACCGACAGCTCCAGTGCCGACTGTTTTGAAGAACAATGGGGATCACGAGTGAGGAAGAGAGAAGGAGATGGAGACGAGCCTACGAGGATGCTCAGCGTCATTTGTGACTGTTCACTCGAGTTGAGCAGTACGGCTATGTTACACAGCGATGTTATTGCTGGCTTTTTAGAATGAGAATGCCAGAATTTATAGAAGTGAAGTTGCCCCGTTCAGCGGAATGACGCGATAACTTGAACCGCTTCTCCGCCCGTCGAGCATGAGCATTTACGGGATAATTGGGGAAGGAGTTAGTTTTATAACTATGATATTGTTGTATTCTCTTTCAATCTTGCAAGCTTCAAATTGTGGCCCGCATGAAAGGAATTCTCTTTCCAGCAGAAAGATAGACTTTCACACTTTTTTTCCCAATGATCTTGTTGCTGCACATTTGAGTTCTGATATGCAATTCATGATGCGAAGATAAATGAAGGGGCGTCGCGCACATTTTGTGCATGCAGCAGTGTCCAGACTTGTAGTACATCGAATATTTCACCCCTGAGGAATAGAGGGAAGTGTTCCTGTCTCTATCATACCGAACCTTTTGGGCCCTAAGGTTTAAGTTTAGTCTCTCATCTTCACCAACCTCAGCCTCTTTGATTATACGTGGAGTCAGTCTTGATAGACTGCCAGAGTCAACTCTCCCTTCGTCGTATCAATTGAAGACTGTTGTTTCATGGTGGAGTCAGCCTTTTCTCTGGTAAAACCTGAAGTGGACTCAGTGAGAGAATAGAATACAATACATAAGCATTCGATTGAGCAGCTATTGAGCAGCTATTAAATAAAAAGTTGAAGTATATCTCGCTCATAGTAATTTCGCTCGTCCGAAAGTTGCAGAGAAGGATAGAAGGCGACAAGCGCATCCTGAGATCCCAGATACAGCGAGTTGTAAATCCTGTTACATTCTGTTGTCAAGACTTGAAATAGTTAAAGCAGGAAAGGAACGGACCTCCAATATGTTTCGCGCACTCGGCGAGCAGGATGGAAGAGACCTTGGAGGACATAAGAAAGGACTATCCCAGGTCCCAACGCCACACGCATTCCCTCAATCGCATCAAAGACGTTTCCAACCACATGTGGTGACTAAGAAGAGGTTAGAGCTTGCGACTGGTCAGCAGAACTGCAAATACTCACAGTTTCGAAGACATTCTATACCCGCACACAAATGGATATGAGTTTATAGATTCGGCATGCAGGAAAGACAAAGGACATACCGGCCAAGTGAGGTTCATAAGATGCATCAATGCATCCTCTGTACCCAAACCGGCAGTTCCAAGAGCCAGATGTTTAACGATAGCGGCCGCTGTTTGTCGATGAACAAGGTCTCGATCCGTAAGGGCATCCTCAAGACAAGTGACGACGCTGTGGATGTAATCTTTTCCCATCTCGCCGATATACTCGAATAGGAAGGACATTGCCTTCAAACAACCATTTCGAACATTGAGCTCGGGGGTTCGATACTCGTTCAAGATGGCAGGAATGCAGGTGAAAGGTCCACACGTTTCGGCAACAATCGCTAACACGGGCGACAGGATTCAGAGCAGTCTTACAGATGAAGGAAAGGGAAACACACCAATAGCGACAGTACTGCAAACACGACTTTGCCGCTCCTGAACTCGTAAGTTGGTCAACAGGACGCTGAGAACATCTTGAGGTCCAATGGCTTTAGCAATGTAACCGAAGGAGTTGACAGCTGCTCGTCGTATAGCTTTCTTGTGTGCTTTGAGTAAATCTAGGAGCTCAAAACATATTCGCATCCATTCCCTGGCGGAAACAAACTCCGCGCCACGATCAGCTAAAATTATTGAGTAAGCGCAGGTTAGGATTGAAGTGCGAAATGACAGACCTATGCGCCCAATCAAATTGATGCAGGCCTCTTGCACCTTCTCATGTCGATTCCTCAAGATCGGAGTCATTCGAGGAACTGTCAGAAAATGAGCTTGTGATCTCACGTTGTAATGAAATTCAACGTACGCAGATCTTTCACAGGGGGACTCATCTGGGTCATGCCCACTACGTTGGCGATGGCGGCCTCAGCAGCAATGATACTAAGAGCAGTTATCATGATGGGATCCGAGAATGGATAGGCGGAACTCTCACCTTCCCAAGGTGTCTGGATACTCTTCACCCAACTGTTCAAAAAGAACGACTCCAAGCTTCGCAAGCGGACCATCTTCCCCACACTGCTTGATTACGACAGCAAGCTTGCTAACCAAGTCTGCAGCCTGTTGCCGAACCTTTGCACTTTTGTTATTTAGGCGCCAGAGGATGGTAGAAACAATCTGAGTGAGATAGGGCTTGATACGAAGGCCTGTTCGACAGATTAGCTTCAGGTTGTGAAAACAATGTGGACGAACCCAAGGCATTAACGACGGTCCCGAATCCATCCAACATGACCTGGTCTTCCACAGTCTGTTCTTGAAATGCGTGCAGGATACCATCCACAAGTTGTACTTCCAACCGTTCGTCGATATCGGAGGCTCCGAGGGACGTGATGACTTTCTGGATTGTCTCCATGACCATCTTCCTAAAAGGTTCACTCTCATCCTTCAAATCGACCACCACCCTTCCAACAATCTCTGCCACTCCTGCCTTCTGAGCGAGCTCCACCGTCGTTTCAACAACCTGGCGGTAATTCCTCCGGTCAAGAGCCATTCGTCGTATAAAGAAATGCCTGAAGAATTCGGGTAGGATTTTCTCCTTGACGTACGACGGTTGAACTCCCTCTGTACTCGCACATTGCTGAACCACCTTCAGAACAATCTTTTTCATCTCCTCATCTGGAGTCTGAAACTCTCGGATCAGAATCTCCATCACCTCCTTCGTGTAATAATGCGAAAACTCGGCGTCCATAAGCGGGATGATGAACCCGATGGCCTTGAGGAAGGCAGCGAGACCCTTTCCCCGGTGCTTCCTGATACCGACCCAAAGAGGCTTGAGGACGCTGTCAAAACTTTCGATACCATATGGAGCTGCAGCTTCAGCCAAAGCAGCCAGACAAAGGGCAGTCATTGTTCGGACTTTTTGCTGCTCGTCCTCGAGACCATGTGCCACAGCTTCAACGAGATTCTTGAGGTGAGGAAGAACGGCGCAACCCATCATGATAGCAATCTGTTGCACAATCTTGATACCTGTATGCCGAGCTTGCCAGGACTTTTTCGACTTGCAAACCGCTTTCAGGAATGGTAGGAGGGATGGGATACCCAGGGCTGACGCAACCACCGAAAAGGCACGAGCAGTCGTGTTTCGTACATATTCGTCAACATGATCAATATCGGGTCGCATCGTCGAGATCATGTGCGCTAGACCGGCAGCCTTTGAAAGGTTGGAAATGATTTCACGACCTTCCACTCTGGCGTAGTAGTCTTCATCGATGAGAAGAGGCTCCATGACGACTAATATCTTGTGAACATAGGGACGGACGAGGTCGTCAAGCTTGTAGAGAACACGATCAATGACCTTGACAAGGAGGTGTCGTTCTTGATCTTCCAGACTTCTTTCCATAAGCAGGGGGAGAATTTTGTCAAAAAGTGGACCAGCTCCGAACTCTCTAGCCTTGTCGGTGATCTGTCGAAGAGCCGTTTTCCTCATAGGCGGCGTTCCATTTTTTATTTTCAACAACAGACGCATGATTTTTCGTTCTTTCATCTCCTCAACCGTCAATCCGCTGTCGTCCTGGTCCCCGAGAATCTTGCTGAAGTAAGTCGCATCCTCAGGCTTGAAGAAAGCGAGCTGCCCAACTCCTTCAATTTCTGATGGAAGATCAGGAGTGAGACCTGAAAGCATTCCGGTGGCCGAATCATCAGGCATGAGAAAGCCTTGTCCTTCAATAGCAGGTGCAGACTGGAGCTTTCTCGAGGGGGTTCGAATAGCAGCATAGCCAGGAGGAGGTTCAACGATCTCGTAGCCTTCGGCAGGGAGCATCTGGTTGAGCTCCTCGTCGGAAAGATAGCGGTTTCGTTTGTCAAGGTCAGTAGGGATCGCAAGACTGCCGTCTGGCATAATTATCCCTCCTCCAAACATGAGTGGTTGAGGAGTGAGACTAGCGCCACTGATCGGCGCGACAGGAGTCTGATCCCATCGACTCCTTTTCGGCGTAGCTTCCACCGAACTCTCTCCACTGAGGGCAGGCGTCTCGTCCCATCGACTCCGCTTCTTTTTTGGCTTCTGCTCCCCCTGGTCATCCCAAGCCGAAGTTTCGTTTCGATTGGTGACATCCATCATGGCAGTATCCGAACTTTGATCCCACCTAGAGCGCTTTGGAGTCGCATCCGGAGCTTCAAGCGCCATAGCGCTCTCCTTCCCCTCTCGCATGAGCTCCTCAATCTTGTCCTTCACCCGCTTTTCCTCCCGCTCCAAGTTTTGGCGCCGCATCCTCTCAGCATAAGACGAACCATCTTCCTCCGCGCCATCCCCAGTAAAGGCATCCTTCTGGACCAATCCTTCATCACGGTCAAAGCGGCGGAGTTGATACTCGGATTGACGCGAGGCAACTTGCTTCTTCTTCGCCGTTGCGGCAAAGGGGTCTTCCGCATCCTCATCCGCGAATTCGTTAAGTAAATGCTTCGGAGCGGTAACTAGTCGTCAGAACAATAAGCACTCATAACCCAAATCTTGACCAGAAGAACAAAGACGCAAACTCACAAGAATCTAGAAGTCTCTGAGGCTGCTCGTCTTCATCCATAGCATCTTCGTCTCTTTCCGCAGGACGAGCAGCAATGGAGGTGTCGTACCTATCGAACCTCGACTTCTTCTTGCTTGCATCCACTGAGTCAGCACTCGCTGCTGTCCCAACAGTCTTCGCAAGTGCAGACGCCTTCCTAGCCCTTTGCTGTGCCTCAATCTCAGATTCTATGCCCTCCATCGGCTCCATAACTATCCCACGTATCGTCGTTTTTGCCACTCGGGTTGAACGTTGACTAAACTCACGGCCCTGGTTATGTTCTAGTCTTGAGTTTCTCGTGCCCGCCTTTGCTTGCCTTCATGCCGTTATGTATGCCTTGCCTCTTCGCTCTGTCGCTAGTTGGATTTCGACTTGGCCGGCTATTTTTGTTGTGTCGTGGCCTTCAAATCCACGGCAAGGACGCGTTGTGATGACTCCATCGATGACATAAAGGCGGAAGACTCGGAAGAGGCACCAGCTCACTGAAACGACGATGTCTCAAGCTCAAGCAGAGGTTCAGAAAGACGAACAGCTTGACGATGTGAAAGGAGAGGCTGCGCCGAGCTCTCCTAAAATCCCAGAAAAGCAGGAGAGACCATACTCTGTTTACAACCATCGAGAGAAGACACTCCTAGTTGCCCTGGCTTCATTCGGCGCATTTTTTTCGCCTCTTACTGCCAACATTTACTTTCCAGCAATCCCGAATATCGCCAATGCACTCCATAAGACTATCCAAGATATCAATCTTACGGTAACCATTTACCAAGTTGGTCAAGGAGTTGCACCTATGTTCTGGGGTACAATCTCTGTTCGTCCACTTTCCCTCTGGTTTCTCGCATTCTCAGCTGAGTGCTCCATAGGATACCTCCGGAAGACGACTGATGTTCATTGCCAACCTTATTGTGCTCATGCTTGCATGTATTGGCCTCGCCTTGACCCCAACCAGCGATTACTGGCTCTTGCTCGTCCTTCGTCTCTTGCAAGCCTTCGGCTCAGGTGTGCTCTCTCTTCCCCATAACGTATATGGACATACTTATTTTGTCCTTCTACAGCTAGCACAGTTGCCTTGTCCAGCGGCGTAGTCAGCGATGTAACGGAGCCTCATGAGCGGGGAGGCTTTGTGGGCCTTTCGACTCTAGGGCCAATGGCTGGACCAGCGATCGGGCCTGTCATTTCTGGCCTTCTAACGGAGAATCTGGGCTGGCGGTGCGTCCTTTGACATACAATCAACCCAGGCTCATTTAGGGGAATGCACAGGTCGATTTTTTGGTTTCTGTGCATATTTACTGGCGCAGGGATCCTCATCCTCGTTTTGTTCCTGCCCGAAACTCTGAGGGCCATGGTTGACGATGGGAGCGTCCCGCCGCCTCGTTTACATCGTCCTCTCATTCCAGTACTGCTGAAGAGCGACTCAACCAGACAACACGATCGCCCCCCTCCTCCGAAACACAAGACAAATCCTTTCAGGGCTTTTACGCTTTTTAAATACCCAGACTGCGTGCTCACTCTAATATGTTGTGGGGTCCGTGGCCTCGTTAAGGGAAGCATTTGTGTACTGACATGCAAGACAGGTGGTGACTGGGGCTATGTATTGATTTGGCGCTGGATTTATCACAACTGTTACTCATTTACTTCCTCAGGTACTCTATCTTAGCCACCATATCGCCGCTGTTTGAGGATGCATATCCCTACCTCAACAGTGAGTTTTCTCCTGAGCTTCGTGTTATCATGTCCATACTCTTCCTGCATTTAGCAACAACGATTGGACTATGCTTCCTTTCCATTGGGACTGGCCAAATCTTGGGGAGTCTCTACACCGGTTTGTTACCCATCGCTCACCTCTCCCATGGTCGCTGATGTTGGGGGCAGGAAAGCTGGCAGATCGCTCGTTTCAATCAGTAAAAGCGGACTTCATAAAGCGTCAAGAACAGGATGGCGAGAATCCCGTGAACATGGATGACTTCCCCCTTGAATACGCCAGATTCAAGATGATGCCCTACTACCTAATAATTTATACCGGTGTAATGTTGGGTTACGGTTGGTGCATCGAGAAGAGAGTTCATCTGTCCGTAACGTTGATCTTACATTTCATCTGTAAGTTATTTCCTAACAAGGCTGTAGCTTTGAAAGTTGAATATGGGATGTAGTTGGCTTTGTCACGATTGGAATGTTCAACGCACTCACGATAATCAATCTGGATGCTCTGCCCGGTTTTGGCTCCTCTATTACAGCATGTGAGCAAAAGACCCCGAGAAGTTCTCTGTGCATATTTCCATGCTGACGGGCCGCCTGTCAAACAGGCAATAACCTCGTTCGTTGTGCATTCTCGGCAGGAACTGTAGCATTCGTCGACCCTCTTACAACCGCTCTCAAACCTGGAAAAGCGTACACAGTGCTCGCGGGCATCTCCATCGTTCTCATCGTGCCTTGCTGCCTAATCATCATTGGAATAGGGGGCAAGTGGCGGAAGAGGCGAAGAGACAGAGATGGAATTGTCGCACGTATCCGTTGAGTGAGGAGAAACGAGATTCTGGGACCTCGTCAATGCTAGGTTCGGGATAGAGATATAGTGCCTGTTGGACTGGAATATCAGGTTCCTTCTCAGCAGGCAGCATCTGTCGGTAAAACTAGCTGCTCAGACGCTGAACAACTAACTTCCAAATCATTTTAATTTAGATACTTTCATGCAATCCAATTGCTAACGTACTCCCAATCCATGTGAGCACACACAGCCGGCTCGTTTGGATGGCAAAGGACTGCGCGCGATATTGTAATGTTGATGCAGGACTGTTTTAGTAATTTCACAATGAGCACGACCAACCTTTAGAGAACAGGTAGTATGACTAGCATAAGAAGCGACAATAAACAAAAACCAATGCTTTGGTCGCAGAGGAGAAATGAGGATGATAAGGAGTTATTTTAAAGGATTGATAGTACCTGATGGTTGTTCAGTCGATTGAAACCGAAAACTCTGACGACAGGGTATGGGAGGCAACGATTGAAAGGAATTGTTATAAGCTAAAAACTACAAGGTTTTAATAGGATACAATCCACAAACAGAAGACCTCTACGACTGGAGGGTATACCAAAAGGCAAAGCGAACGCGCTCAAGACGAGACCACTAGTGACAGGAAAGATGAAACAAGACTCCTTAGAAAGCCTAGCAAGGAAACGACAACGAAAGTGATGGTCAACGAAGTGCGTCAACAAGTACTATATGGCGTAGAAGGGCTAAATGATCTTTAAAACAATCAAGAAAGTTGAACTTTTGATCCTTTTTACTTAAACCCATGTATAATTATACCAATACGCCGCGAGAACCCGAAGGAGCACTCTGAGATTGTTGCTGCAGAGGGAGCTGCAGCGGTAGGGAGGGAATTTGGGGTACTGAAGCGATCTCAACAACGCTGTTTGACAGCGTCCCATCAGGGTTCATCGACCATCCTCGGGATTGTAATATCTGAACACATTGTTGACCATTCTCAGATTTATCTGCGATGCAACAGAGTCAGCAAGGAAGCAGAAGAATAGAAAGTGCCATACGATGTCGCTGAAGAGCATCCAACCGAACGAAAGCAGTTTGACAAACGTCACACTTGTACTTCTTCTCCCCTGTGTGCAACAACTGATGTCTCTTGCGATCGTGAGCTCTTGCAAAAGCCTTCTCGCAACCCGGGAACTCGCAAACGAATGGTCTTTCGTTTTTGTGCGCACGGATGTGGCCTGTTCAATCGTTCACCTCACTTTGGTCAGGGAACGAGGAAAAGCAGACATACCTTTGAGGTTGTAATGCCGAGTAAATGTCTCGCCACAATACTCGCACTTGAACCTCGCTGTCGTTCCTGGTTTCCTCCTATCCATGGCTGCCTTCTTCGTTGCCGCCGTTGTCTTGCTGATAGGGTCCACAAACCCATCCCCCGTCCGAATCAAAGCGCTGTTTGCACTTCCTGGACTGCTACCACGAGACGAGCTTGTTCCTGGACGTCCAACTCCAAACGGAGGAGAATGACCAGAGGAGCCAATGGAGGTCGGCGACGAGTGAGGGGATGTGTTGTTAAAGCTCCCGTCCATAACTGGTCCGACTCCAAACAAGGGAAATTGCCCCTGAAACTGGGCAGGAAATCCAGCACCGAATGCCGCCATATCACCTCCTAGCCCATTGAAGCCGTTGGGAACACCGGTGAATCCAGGATTCATTCCTAGTTCGATCGTCCTCCTCATCCCTGGCGGTGCAAGAAAACCACCAGCAGTCGTAGGCTGTCCCATCAACCCGTATCCAAGTCCACCAAGACCCAAATCTGACCTCGTCCTCGCATGCCTCCTTGCAGCATCTGCATGGCCTGTAGAACGGCTGCGACGAATCGAGGTGGAACCTCCGGATGGCGCAAACTCATCCGCTTCAGCGGTAGGAAGGAAGGTATCGTAGGGACTTGCTCGACGAGAGGCAGTCGGATTGCTTTTCCTTCTGTGCAGAGACGACGGAACGCTGCTCTCCAGCTCACCCTCGGAGTGATCCGTGAGCGCTGAATCCAGTCCTCCCACGTTCAAAAACTGGTTCCTCGCAGCCAAAGCATCCATCTGACCAAATAGATTTCCGTTCGCCGTGCCATCGAGTCCAGCGTACGCCAATATATCTCTTGGGTTAATAGCCGGCATCATTGGGTTAACAAGTCCACCACCGAAGAGCCCAGTGGCAGGATCAAAACCGTAGCCAGCCGCCAGAAGAGCAGCATTGTTTGGCGCAATGGGGATCCCCATATCGGGGTTGTTGTACCAAAGATCAGGACGAGGCATGGGTAGAGCGGTTTCAGATTTGGATCGTTGACGTTTTGTGTTGTCGTTCAGGAAGTTGGCAGCGAGGGAGTTCCGCACGTCTTGTTCGGAAGGGCCGCCCTGAGAAGTGGGAAAGAAAGTATTTGGACCTCCGGGGGACGAAGCTTCTCCTTCGAACTATTTGTATGAACCGAGATGAGTAAACCGAAGCCGGTCAATGTCAACGTCATCGTCAGTCCTCATATCAGATGAAAGGGGATCATACGCACAGCCTGTGGATCCGGCACCAAACCTGCAAGCATCCTCTCCATCTCCAGCGTTCCCTTCCCTTTAGGCCGTCTCTCTCCCTTTATTGGATCCCCTCTCATTCCTGGAGGGAACCCTTCGATCTCTTCCTCCTTGGGCTTGGCGGTCAACGGAGACGGACTCGTGAGTTGGATCTCCGGACTGCTGCTGTTCGGGATCGAAAGTGTAAGCGGTGGCGAAGTCTGGTTCGATGGATGGGAGGGAAAGACCGGTAGATTGCCAGAGGAAGTCAGGCTCATATGAGATTCGAAGTCCATAGCAATATCGAGCTCAGGAATTCCGTCTGTCCCAGAGAAAGAGAGGAGTGGAGAGTTGTGAGTGGATGCGAGGAATGGAGTACCAGGGTGCGAAGAGGGATTAGAGATTGCAGAAGATATAGGAGACGATGAGAGGATTGCGTCAAGCTCAGAGTTCTGCTGGTTAATCGCTGAAAAAATCTGCTGAGGCGTCGAGGCGGAGGCAGCAGAGGTCGTCGGGTTGATAGAGGTGTAAGAGTCTTCAGCAGAAGGATCGTAGAAGTTCAATGAGCCTTGTCTCCTGTTGTTGCTGTTTCCAAACCCAAGGTTCAACTCGTTCTGGGCGTAGGCGCTGGGGTATGAGAGAGAATTCGAGCCGTTGAGAAATTCAAGTTCGTCTCCTCCAGAAGCTGATCTGGAATGCAGTTGTTGACGAAGCTGCCTCTGCCTCGCGGCTTCCTTGTTGGTCAACTGGGTGATGAGAGCTGTGGTGAAAGGGTTAGAGAGAGGGTCGGAGAGGTCAAATTGCTGTTGTTGAAGCTGTGCGGCGGTAGGTAAAGAGGCGTTAATGGAGTTCGACCTGGAATGATGAGCTGAAGTCGGTCTGGAATGGTGTGCAGCAGGAGAGGGAGCTGAGTTACGAGGGGAGGAAGAAAGGATATCGCCACCGTTCTGGTAATTGGGAGAGCCGATATTGACCAAGTTTTCAATGCTGAGGTGAGGGCTATGACCTGGGGAAGTCCCAAGCGAGTTGGAGGGATATCGTGGTCCACGGAGGTTTGCGTTTGAGGGGGAAGGTATACCGATTGGGATGGAGGCTGAGTTGAGAGAGGAAGAAGAGGGAGAGCGTAATAAGGAGCCAGTAACGTTAGAAGGTGATGAGCCAAAGTATGCTGTGTTGGTGTTCACTTCAGGCGATGTCGTTGGAGACAAAGATGCTGTGCCCATCAGTTGTCAGACCTGATTTCTTCGAGCCCAGCCTTTCTATCCTCTCCCCACAGCTTCTACAATGCAGCTCTAGTTGGAACAAGATGACAAGATAGCACGATGGGTTCTCGTTCCACGCCGATGCCGATAGACAACCCCAATGTCTGGAACACACAGCGAGGAGACTCACAAAGGCTATTTGCTTGACCTGCGTTAATAACTTTTGCCAACTGCTGCTTCTGACCCTCTGTGAGGCTGTTGAGAGCAGCGATATCCATCTATCGAAAACGTTATCCGCTGAGCTGAGACGTTCCGTTGTGAGTCGACCGCGGAGTGGCTGTTTGGTGGCTGTGCAAGAACAATCTTGAATTATCCCAAGATCTTGTGATTTATCAGCAAGTGCTGCTCAAAAGAAATTGGACTGGATTTTGAGCTGACTGAGCTGTAGTGGGAGTGGGTCAAAAGAAGGGCGAGGGACTTTAAAAAGCGAGACTGGTGCCGTTAGGTCCGAGAGTGTATTTCCAGTATGCGACGATCTCACTTGAAAGCTTGGTGCGCTTGATTGCTTTGCAGGAGTTCCACATAGGCAGAAAGTCCTGTTAAACCTCGGAGTAGCACCTGCGAGTGTTGTACCAGCTTTCAGGCTGCTCAAAGAGTAAATCTCAAAAGCAATTAGCCCAAAATCAGATGGAATCCTTGTTGTCCCTCGTACCACCTCTGTTCCGTTCCGCCGCGATCATTGTGGTCCGCAGCAGGAGGGCAAGAAGTCAGGATTTGGAGAAATAGCGGCTTGCTGATCCATCAAAAGAGAGCACCATGGCTGATGGAATGTTAGCCGGGCGTTTCACTACGTGATTAGACGTCTTTGGACGCCTGGCCAAGAAACTGATGCTCATTATTTAGATAGAGTACCAGCCAAACTCCCGCTCTAGGCTGTCTTTACAAGCTGATCGTCGCTGACCAACTCGGTGAAGACCTCGCACAGGAGCTCTGCTTTATGTTGAGCACATAATTATGCCTCCGCAGTTCAGAATCTGATTTCATTATCATTTGTTTGTAACTTGTCGTTTTCATTCAACTTGCAGCGTAAAGTGCTGACTGGTCTCCATGTCGAAGACAGCACCTATCCAATGATTCTATTGCGAAAGGCAAACGAGTTCTTTCATTGAAAGAGCGCGAGACTATGGTGCATATTACTAGCACGTGAGTTTCGCCGAACTACTGCGATAATTGGACTGGCGTACGTGTTCCTCGATCAAAATATTGTTCTCACAAAGCGTTCCGTGGCTGCCACCGATGTGAGTAATCAGTAGACGGATAGACCGAGCAGGAGTAGGTTAGGAGGTCAAGACCAAGTTTTATCATGGTCGCTTAATGCCTTCGACTAGACCTTGGCCCCTTGCAATCGTGAAGGCCAGTTACAAGCTCCAAGCAGCGTCAAAGCAAGTCAAAGCGTCAATGAGACAAAAAAAACCCCAGAAAAAAACTCAAATGTAAAATGGAGATGGCAGTTTCAATTTGACACAATATGAACTAGCACTTCCATATGTACATACAGCATCGCATAGAATTACATCTGTCTTAATGTTGCCGCCAAGTCACTACCTCTGATACATGCATCCATCTGAGAATTCAAAGCTGGGTCCCGTAGGTTCTGTTCCTCTTTGCCAGGAGAGCGAAAAGGGCCCTGTGTATCTTGTCAAAGTTGACGGGTTGTGCAATGAAGAAGCATACATGCTGGTCACAAAAAACCATGCGAACCACGAAAGAATTACAGTGTCCACGACAAGAGGAAAGTCCTTGTAAGCAGTCTTGACGTCTGCAGCCTCAAGTATCTGGTCAATGAACCACTGTGTCACGTCATCATCTGCGAGTACTCGAGCCGAGCGGTTCGCAACGATAACCTGGCGGTGAAGGGTTAGTATGGGTGATTGCGATGTAAACGGGGAAGGCAACGCACTGTGTTCGAGACAACAGCCGCCAGGAAGAATATTGGCCATATCACATGCGCGGAAGAGCGGAGGCCAGAACCACACCTCCTTAGTGACGACTTATGTGAGTTAACTCCTGAAAACGAGTACCAAACGAGAAGAATCAGCTCCAGTACCTGTGCCAAAAGACCATGAGTAAGCTGAATGTACTCATCAAGGACAGAGAAGTTACCGCCAAAGCAACGGCTACCCCAGCTCCAACCACGATGAGCGCCATGGTAGCAGTTATGTCTCCAGCCGCAATACGTAAAGACGGAATGAAGCGTCTCGCTTTATCAACTTTCTTTTCTTGCTCGTTAAAATCATCGTAAGATTTGGAAACCAGAACGAATATTGGGATTGCGAAGGCGATGACCAAAAGGGCAGATGCCAGGAGGTAAAGGCCAACACTTTTTCTATTCGGCTGAGGGTGGCTAGGAGAAGAGGAGGTTCCTTGCACCATTACTGCAACGCTTACCGTGACAGCTGTCTAAATCGTTGCGAAGGGTCGCTTGTGTACTCTGAGCTGCTCTGTGGGATCGGATTATGTTGGCCCTTTGTGACGCCAGAGAGGATCTGACTCAGATTTGAACTCCTTGTTTCGCCGCAGCAGCGGATGCATTAAATAATCATTCAAACTGCCCTCGAACTTGTTCATTCCTGGGAGTGCAGGATGGAGGAGGGTTCATAAAACATAAAAGCATCCCACATTGAAAGACTGTTGTGGTGTAGGGCAGACCGATGCCGTGAGTTAGTTCCAATCCAAGTCTTTGATTCTCGTCTGTCCAGCAGCTCCGCGTCCATTCGTGTCTATTGGAGAATACAGCCTTGGAGTCTGATCAGAATGTGTGCATGACAATATGATATTCTCTCGAGATTGCAAGACTGGGAATAATGCTCACCTCCCATTTGCAGGCGAACTCTGCCGTTTAGACCAATAGTCAACATAGCTTCTTGCCGTCAAAAATTCTTGCGTCGCTTGCTTCGACAGTCACAGCGTGTCTCTCCGTCTCTCTCTTTTGAGGAGCATCGCGAGTCGGCAAAATCCCACCTACGTTGGTTGTCAGAGGGTCTCACGTCCAACCAGATTGGCAGCTTGAAAAAACGAGTTGACGAATATGTTATTTTCGACAAACCTCTCGCATACATCTTAGGCAACACCCCATTTTACCCTCTTCCCGACATTTTGACCACTCGACCTCCCATTCTCATCCCTCGTTGGGAAACCGAGGAATGGGCAAATCGACTAGCAGACTTGCTCGAGGAGAAATTCAGAAATTCAGTGCATTCCGACAATGTCAACATTTTGGAGATAGGAAGTGGGACAGGATGCATCCCTCTTCTCCTTGCTTTTCGTCTGCGTCAATATACTGGACGCCTGCGAATTCTGTCGGTGGACAAGAACCCCGAGGCGACCAACCTTGCAAACGAAAATTTGCACAAGTTTTCGAGCTACGGTTTATCCGATATCGTACAGTTTATTCAGTCTGATATCTTCGCTCCCAATTTCAAAACCCAGGTTTCTGCATTTGGAGGAGGATATTGGAACATAATTGTTTCCAATCCGCCATACATAAGTCGAAAAGACTACGATGAGTTAGATAACAGCGTTAAGGTGTGGGAGGATCCCTCAGCTCTCATAGGGTCGGAAGCAGGAGAGGACGACGGACTGCAATTCTATCGCAGGATCGCCAAACTGGTGGTGAATCAGGACTTTTTCAAATCAAAGGAGGGTTGGCCGAACATCGTCGTGGAAGTGGGTGAGCGGCAGAGCAGACAAGTATGCCAAATCTTCGATGCGGTATCTTTTCGGTCTACTTGTTGGAAAGACGGTGCTGGGATAGAGAGAGTAGTCATTGCTTGAATGATTATGCCGTTTCAGAGTTACCTCAACATGCCATAGGAACCTTGCTCAACTTCTCAGCAAAATAGAATCTTCGCTATGAACCCCCAGTTAACCTCCTGAACCTCCTGCGACTCCCAATGCACTTTTATCCAGTACGATCATCAATTCATCCAGGACTATTTATGCTCTCCACTAGCATCTCTTGTGAACAACCGGCTTCCTATTCTCTGTCCCATAAACCTCTTGAACCCTGCCACTCCCCCATCTGTTTCGGCCGGCTTTGGCAGATTTGGGCTAGGCACTCGAGATGTATCCCTACTACCAGTCGGCAAAGGAAGCGTGGTTAACCCAAAAATGCTGGTGGTAGTTGCGGTTGGCACTGGCGTGTTAGTACCAGTCGAAGAAGCGACAGCTTGGTATGCGTTCGGATCCATATCGAGTGAGGAGAGGAAAGAAGAGTCCGAGAGGTCGGGAAGAACTGACGTTTTAGATAGAAAGACATCGAGAAGATTGTTTTGCTCGGCTTTTTTGACACCCTAGGAAGCTATTAGCGACGCAATTAGCGATGTAGACGAGGTTACTTTTAAGTCCAAAATCTTCTGGAAATCGCTAAAGGACTGGCATGGTATTAGTGTTAAATAGTTACCAACGAAGGCTTCTGGTGGCGTTTCTGGTGACATGATCGCTTTGAGGATTGTGTCTATTCGACCAACGCTCTTATTTACGTATCGCGTGTACCTGGAATCACCTCAGCTTTGCAGAAGGCCTCGATTTTGCTTACGACAATGGGATGTTCGAATCATCCTCTTGGGTTTGTGGAAATTGGAGAAAGGAGTTTTTGAGCGATTGTATGTCCAACAGCATCTGAAGTGGCATCAAGAATTGCGGTGAGGTGATCTAGATACGTACCTGCTCTGCTCCGATTTGATTGATAGGACGGCAACGCACCATTGTCTGGGTGAACTTTGTGCATAGAACTCTTTCACGGTTGATCAGCACTTCGCTATCAGGGAAGTTGAGCATAACATGACATACCCCACTGCTTTATCACAAAAGCTTCGGAAGTATTTCTTCGCTTGCAGTCCATCTCGCACAACATCGATGACGGCATACATGCCTTTATTAAAATCGGCCACGTAACTTGACTCTGAAGATACAAGCTCCACGTCCTTCCACGGAGACTTTGCCATGATGCTGAACACTGGTTCCACTGTGAACTCTAATTCTCGTAAAAGCACAAGAAGAGCGGATGAGATCGTGCTGAACCACGAAACTTGTCAACACATTCGTGGAAACTAAGCGGAACAAAACCTGCCTAAGGAAAACTTCCTTCTCACTTTCCAGAGAAACTTTGAGCTGTAGGTCAGGATGGATTCGTTCTTTGAGTCGCTCCTCAAGCTGGCCACTAGTTCAACAAAGCCATCTAGGTTGTAAGGGCTCACGAACCTGAGAAGAGGTCAGAAGGCAATAGTCCGCCGTGTTGATGACCTGACACGCGTTCTGTAGCACTTCTACATTGGGACGCCCTTCGCTACTCTTCCTATCTTGCTTGTTGAGGTAGGTCGCAACTAAAATATCTTCGGCATAAGTTTTGAGCCATTTCTTGAAGACGCCACATAAGTCCAGGAACGGCAGCTTGTTTGTGAGCTTGGCGAGCGACTCCAATGTTTCTCCATAAAAGTAGAAGACTTCTGTCGAAGACGGCAGCACAAGAGAGTCTATAGAAGTCGACTCTGATTGTGTGGCCAGTTTGGGAGTCTTGAAAGTTTGCATCATATCAGCCAGTTTTCTGTTTGGCGTTTAACAAGGATATCCACCATAAACAGGAGCACGAAAGGAGCGTACTTGTCTTGAGCATCAACAAAGATGACCAGATAACTCTCGAAGACACTCTCAATCGTGCCACCTTCGATGACCAAATCCGAAATGCTCTTGACTTCCGCAAAGGTTTTCGTTTTAAACTTCTTACACATTTCTCTCTGGAAATCCGCGGTTGTCTGTATTGCCTCCAGTAACGAAGTAACAGTGAGTGGTTGGAATGGTGGACCAGGGGGCGGATTGGCTGATGACCTCGCAAGAACGGATCTTAGGTCCTCTTTTGTCGAATCTGCAAAACCGCGTACGAGGCCTTCAGTCACTTTCCACTCAGAGGGGAAAACGGATTCGTTCTCTTCTTCGTGCGACTTGAGTACACGGCGGAACCATGCATAGCGGCGCGGTAGGTTGTCAAGCTGTCCTGCCTGAGCCAACATTAGAGAACCATTGAAGAAGTAGAACATGTTGAATACGAACCTCATCCTCTGGGCGGAAGATACGGCGATATTCACGTAACTGAAAAGCAATATACCAGTCGAGAAGCCCTTTCCTTGCCACTATCTTGAGATGATATATGGAGGAGAAGATAAGTAAATATACCGTGAGTCCTCTCCAAGCGCATCAATGACTGGACACGCGTCTACTAGTTGATTTTTGGTTGCAGGTGTCAACCGACCAGGTTCTGTGATCCTACAAATTCGTTGGTCAGTTTCAACAGAAAGCAGATTACATACGCTGTTTCAAACTCGCGAAAAATCTGTGCTCTTAGCACTCCTTGTACAGATTGTATCCCACGGGAAAGAGCTGATATTCGCTCCACAGACTGAAAAGATGAAAATGTTGCAGCCAGACCTTTGACTGCCTTTAAATCGCGACTCAGATTACGCGGCACAATGAAAAATCACTGACGAGTAGCGACGAAGCAGTTTCTCGGTAACGCTTGGCTTTAGCGAGCCTTGTGAGCTGGTCAAAAGCGTTCACTTTTGCTGCATGTCAACCCTCTTACCCAAGAATCGCAGATAGAGATGCTCACCAAGCATTTGGAACCTCTTCAGTCCTCTCATAGACTCCGTCAGATTGCTTTTAGCCTTATCCAAGGTACTAATCTCTTCAGTAATCTCTTTGACGACCTCCTGGCTCTCTTTGCTTCCTCCCACCAATTTGTTTGTTAATTCCAAAAGTTGACCTATTTCCGTTTGAATTTTTGACATCTGTTGCTCTGAATTCGACGGAGAGGACTTCTCAGCGAGCGAGGCTTGAAGTTGCGTTGCCTGGGTGCGAGACTGGGATATGGACTGGGACAGGAGAAGGAGGAGGAGTGGAATACTGGGAAGTGCGGGCGAGTCCGGCAAAAGGGAGTTGATAGAGTCGTATACATAGTCGTCTTCTTCTTTTGCTAAGGCCATTGCCTGAAGGATGTTGCTCTTGCCCGTTTTAATCCTGCTCTAATCTCTCTCTGTAATGAAGCTTAATTTGAGGGACGGAACCGAAGGATCATCTGTAGTCACCATGACGTTAGACCCAAAATACTGGGCGAGAGGGAGGTGTATAAAACATCAATGGTGTCCTGTTTCCTTCACCTCTCAACTTATTTACGACCTTAGATAATAATCATCTTCTGCTTGTGAGCGCCTTTCCAATGAGTTGAAAATCCTAATCACTGTTGCAGGACGAGTTTCATGACGCGATTCCAACGACTCTTCCTCCTTGTAACGATCACTTATGCTTTCCCTTTCCACAACCTAGTGCCAAGGCAGGATGACACCGGCTGCGTTATGAGCCCAGACAGTGATTTGATGGAATGCTTAGGTGAGAGCCAATGTATTAACAACTCGTATGACTATTCTTACTTGGCAGAGCAGGTGTCTACGCCTCAATTCCTCCAACTACACCAACTTCGTTAGTTTACTCTTTTAATCACTTCCTCTCCTTCACCACCAAGTAGTGAAGAATTTTGTGGATTTTGAAGGAATCCGACGGTGGAACAAGCGAAATACTACTGTGACTTATATTCTCAATTGGCCGACTGTTGGAGTTTCGGACGATAGTACGCTTCCCTGTTTCAGTGTTGTGGCGTGAGCTGAGACGCCTCAAGCTGTTTGGAATGGAGACCGCTCGAAATTGAAGGCATGTCTCTTTCAAGCAGTCCTGCAGGCTTGCTCACCTTTGTGGTTTAAAAGCCCAGAAATTCTGTGCACTTGCTGCCCAGGAAGAACCAGCTTATCCTACGTTGACGTCTGTTATTATTGAAGCTTCGAACGTAGTGTCCAGCATCTGGCACAACGATGGTACAGCCTCTCACTTTTTTAAGCATTCGGCATTGAATCATGGGTGACCTTCTTTTCTTTGTCACAGTGGGTACCGCCATCCCAAGTCCTCCAGTGGACAACCTGGTTACCACCTCGCTGCCTACTTGGACCTCTGTTCCACGCGATGGCGCCAGCGTCACAGCTGCGACCGACAATTCAATCACGCCTGCCCAAATCTTCGTTACTCCAGGCGGAAGTGACGGTCCTGCTCCTCCCGAACTTACTGCCACTGCATCCTCTGCTTCATTCGATCCCACCGGCATCATCGTTCCCCCTCCGAGCTTACTACCTCACAGTTCCGACTCTGACGCTACAGAAACAACGTGCAGCTGCTCCTCAGACGATCCGACTGCGACGGGCTCGCCAGTTATCGTTGTTGGCGGTGCCAGTAATAATGGCGAGGAGAATGGGGCTGTAAAGAAGATAACGATTTCACTTCTTGCATCGTTGGTCTCTACTTCAGGGTGTTGTCAACCGCTAATTGTACTTGTAGCTCGGCTGTTCTGCTCACAATGTTGGCTGCATAGACGCAAAATAAACGCCGAAATCGAAAAATCCGTACTTGCGGTCTATCTCCACCAAATGGCAACGCAGGATGAATGCACAACTGTTAGTTAGCGTACAGTGTAACAATTTCAGGCAACCCGTTTCGCTCCAAAGGATCAAACACGGACAACACTTGGAGGAAGAGGACTTTATACTTCTCACATTCTTTGTAAACTAGCCCTGCTCGCTTCCCACACACGATCTTTGGTTTCTTGCTGAATGCTGTTTATAGCTTTGCTTTCTTTGCCCAATATTTCAAACAAATGGAAGAATGAAGCTTTGTATTATCAGAGTAATGGTGACATTGACATGAGATAAGAACAAATATAATGATGCGAGTGGATGCGACGAATAAACCGTTTTTAACAGTAACCGAACAGCAAGGGTAAGTCATTCTGCAATATCAACGTGAGAAACGAGTCATAGCTCCTCCTTCTCCCTTCTATCTCCTAGAATGAGCGCCCAGCAGCTCTTCCATCCTTCCACACAGAGCTGCACAAGGGATCGAAGCAATCCCTCATCCTCCACTTCTGATGAGTTTCCAGCCCTCTGGCGTATGAAAACGTTGGGTTTCTTCTGCTGTTCCGGAGGGTCGAAAAGGAACTGACTACCTCTGATCCTCATGTATTCCGCTGCCTCCCGCTGCTGCTCATATCTTCGTTGCCTTCGGTCCTTCCAATCTTCGACCTCCGTCCCGTCATCTTCTTCCTCATCTTCGTCCATCTTCCCCCCAGACTGCACCGATTTCTCAGTCCGCTCGCGCTCGACCTCCCCCATCGAAGCCCACATCTCTCGGAATTTCTCAACAGCATCCAAGCTCTCACTAAACCGGTTTAATGTCCACACGAACGCCACAACCTCAGCACGAGAGAGGGTTGGTCGCGCTGTTTGTGAGAAAGAGGAGGAAAAATCTCTTGAGGCAGAAGTTGGATCGTCATCAAACGAGAAGAGGAGCTTCAGTGCAGTCGCAAGGCCGGTTACTTGTAGACGTCCCCATAAACGGCACTTGTCGCAACCCACGCAATCCATGATCTGCGACACGTTGCGGAAGTGCATTTTGAATTCTTCTTTCAAGACTTCCGCTTCGGGACCAGCGAACATGGACTTCTCGTCAAAGGTATTCGGACATGTGTTGGCTATGGAGACTAGGGATTCGAGAGATGATTTCGTCTGAGCGTCAAGAGAGGGGTTGGATGTTTGGATGTCGAAGGAGGCAAGATAAGCGGAGGCTTTGGAGAGAGCACGGAGGAAGACAACGTAGTCGAAATAAATGTTTTGGAGGCGCTCCGGGTGTTGTGCTATTCGAGTGATGAAACATTCGAGGTTTGGTCCCTTTTAATATCGCACAGTTTACAAACGAGTAGATGATACATGCAATGACGTACCCAATCGCCGGTTTTTTGATTTAAGTATTCGCTGCAAATGTGCATGCTGATACTAGCGTGAAGACCACTAATCAATCGATAATAAACCCTCTTTTCTAAACAAGTATCCTGATCAGGAGGGTCTCTAGGTGCCGCCACGCCGCTTATAAAGCTCCCGAAGTTCAGTGAGGTCGTTTCATCCCACACTTTGAGGTTTCGAATGTCAGAAGATGAAACGAATGTTTTCGATGAGTCCATAAAAGGAACTGGATCGAAGCAGTTCTCCTCGTATATTGACTTCCAGATCTTGTTCGCTGACGGCCCAGAATAACCCGTAAACCGTTCCGGATTGGAAAGAAGGTCGACATAGAGACCATTTGATACTTGCTCGTCTTCGAGGACGCAGAAGTCTGAGTCGCGCACAAAACATCCATCCGCTAAAATTTGCCGCGCCTGCTCATGCGTGAAGTGAGTCCGGCTGGTTGTAAAATAAACAGTAGAAGGATGCCCACCTCCTCATGTTCAGTAGTCTCAATCTCGCTCAATGCTTTCCAACGCCAATTAGGCGGAATTTCGTCTTCCTCTTTGGTTTCTACAGCACAGTCGCGCATCATACAGCTACCATCGTCATCCCAGAAAGGACAGTCGCGATAAAGATCGACCTAGTCGCGCCACGTCGACTTTTGTCCCATTACATAATGAAGGAGAGCACACCTTGTGGTAACGAAAGAAAGGAAGTTGGATTATTTCCTGCAACTTGTCTCTAAGCCTTCTATTAACATCTTCTACGCTTTCAAAATCGCAACATGAATCCTGGATGCGCCCGCTCGGCTGTTTCCTTGGCTGAGCAAGACGGTGGCTGAAGCATGGAAGGTGATGCTTACGCGGCAATGCTCCTGATCAGCGGTTGTCAGCACAGTCTGAAAGAAGTCTGCGCGAGGTTTCTCTAGCTGTGACAGCGAAGCTCTTGCCAGCTGGATGAGCAAGAGTAGAAGCAATCGCATTTTGGTCGTTGGAATATTTGCTGTCGTGTCCAACCACCATGAATCCGTCCGCCTCGATCAAGGCCCAAACGCATGCAAGCTTCACATAAACACCAACCATTCTTTCCGTCTGACACCTCAAAAAGTCACCGATAAGCACCATGGCCAAGTACCTTCCTCTGCTTTCTCAAATATAAATTGCTCACAAAATATCACTGTTAGCCCTCCACACGGCGGAATTCTCAAAGGTGCGAGCTGCGCTGCTGCTGCAGCATGATCCTCAAGATTTTTCGTTCCAGATCTCATCGCTAGGGATCTTCCTATCCGCCATGAACTCCTTGAGCAATCTCAGAACCTATCATCTATCTCTCTCACCGAGAGGCAGCTCTGCGATCTTGTTTGTCTCTTCCAGCGCCAAGTCGAGACTGTTAAGGCGCCATCTGATCCAGACATGGCGTGCAGGAAATGATTGTGAACGGAGGCTTCTCACCTCTGGAAGGGTTCATGGATGAGAAGGATTACCGCAGGTGAGATTATCTCGCTGAGGCTTACCGCGCGAGCTGAGGGGATGGCTGCTTAGTGTCTTAGACACGCTCAGATTGGCGAACGGAGCTCTGTTTCCCATGCCCATCAATCTTGATGTCTCCAAAGCAAAGCTAGACGAGCTTCAGATCGTCGTCGGCAGCAAGGTCACCCTCAGAGATTTCAGAGATGACGCTGCACTTGCTATCCTCACTGGTGAGTCCACTCCTTCCTCACCACAACCTGGGAATCAGTTCTCATGTTATGTGAACAGTTACTAGCATCTACTCTTATAACGCTTCTGAGGAAGCAGAGAAAGTCTTTGGAGCCGACGACAAAGCCCATCCCGCAGTTGCATATCTGCACAACAGCGTGGCAGATCGCTATGTTGGTGGCACTATCCAAGCCATCTCTTCCCCTGTCCACTATGACTATGTTTCCCTCCGTTGTACGTTGTCTGCTGACCCCAAGAAGGAATTGCTGAAATCAAACCAGACACGCCCGCTGAGCTGCGATCCCATTTCTCTAAGCTCGCTTGGCGTTCAGTCGTCGCGTTCCAAACGCGTAATCCGATGCATCGTGCTCACAGGGAGCTCACCGTCAGAGCTGCAAGACAACACAAGGCCAACGTACTCATTCATCCCGTTGTTGGGCTCACAAAGCCGGGTGACGTCGATTCTTTCACGAGGGTCAGGGTATACGAGGCTATCGTCAAGACCTATCCCAATGGAATGGCGGCGCTCGCCCTCTTGCCTCTCGCCATGAGAATGGGTGGCCCTAGGGAAGCAGTTTGGCATGCCATCATTAGAAAGAACTTCGGAGCAACACACTTCATCGTTGGTAGAGATCGTACGTTTTTCTCTAGCCAATGGAGAGTGCAGTGCTGTTAACGCGCCATCTGGCGACTAGATGCTGGCCCAGGCAAGAACAGTCAAGGTAAGGACTTTTATGGCCCGTATGATGCCCAGGTCCGTTCCAGTCCTCTCGCCAGATGCTGTGATTGTGATTCTCAACATCGTCACTTGTGACAGGAATTGGTTACCAAATACAAGGACGAATTGAACATTATCATGGTCCCCTTCCAACAAATGACTTACCTGCCTGCCTCGGATGAATATATGCCAGTGGACGAAGTTCCTAAAGGTGTACAGACGCTGGACATCTCAGGCACTGAACTCCGCAGGAGGCTGAAGAATGGACTGGCGATCCCTAATTGGTTCTCCTACGATGCCGTTGTCAAGGTCCTTCGGGAAAGCTACCCTCCTAGAAACCAACAAGGCTTTACGAGTTTGTTTCCTCATTTTTCTTCTATTTCTCATCTAAACTAAAGTAATTGTAGTCTTCTTGACGGGTCTTTACAATTCGGGCAAAGATGCTGTCGCTCGTGCTCTTCAGTCTGCTCTCAACCAGCAAGGCGGTCGATCTGTGTCTCTGCTCCTTGGCGAGACTGTCAGAAGCGAGTTATCTTCCGAGCTTGGATTCACGAGAGAGGATCGTCACAAGAACATCCTCCGTATCGCCTTCGTATCCGCTGAACTCTCTCGTGCCGGGGCTGCGGTCATTGCCGCTCCTATCGCTCCTTTCGAGGAAAGCAGGATTGCGGCAAGGAAGCATGTGGAGCAGTTTGGAGGAGCCGGTGGTGGAACTTTCTTCTTGGTTCATGTTGCCACGCCACTGGAGCATTGCGAGAAGACTGATAGGAGTGGGGTTTATAAAAAAGCGAGGGCTGGACAAATCAGGAATTTCACTGGTATTGGTATGTTTCCTTCGTTTCACGACTGCGGTGGTGCTGAGCGCGGAGTAGATGACCCATTCGAAGAGCCGAAGAAGGCGGACTTGACTGTGGACACCACCAAGATGACGGTCCAGGAAATTGTGCATTCTATATTCCTCACTCTGGAATCAGAAGGATTGCTCTAGGTATTTTGGTTGCAGCTAGAAGGTAGAACCAAACAGAATCCTGCTAAAAACGGGGCATCCAAACACTCAGTTTTCTTGTAATTTCGGTTCACCTTTGGGACTGAGGCTCCGCAACAGAGCTCACTTGTTTACGTCTCGTTAATCAACCAGTTCCCATCTTCTAGTGTATTGTCCCTGTTATCGCGGCGAAATCCAAACTCAATCCTTGTCAGACAGGATCACCCTTGAAAGATCATTTATAGAGACCAATAAGAATTGGATAAGATGCTGGGAAGCTGGAAGCATGTTTGCATTTGCTTAGTTGGACATTGTTCAATATTACACACTTTTAGAAACACATGAACATGGTTTCTTAATTTGTTGTCGTCTATGCCGTTACGTGAGAATCACAGCACTGAATGAGGAAAGGGAGGAGCATACTTCAACTCGTTCCCCGTAATGCATCCACTGATTCATTCAGAAGTTCTTGCGTGGGACAAGTTCGACCTACAATGACGTAAACAAATGCTGTGTATTTTTGAGGGACATCAGAGTACACACCCAATATCCATCTATTGTTGGGGAAGTCAGTCGATTTAGACCGTTGAGGAAAGGGAAACGAACCAGGGTCCAAAATAAAGGCGATATGCTTCATTTTCCCATCTATAAGCCTTGATGAGCTTTGCAATTTAGGATCCTGAACAAAGCACCTTGAGGTCTCTTCTTAAACTTGACTCCCAAGGCTTCAAGACGATCAGACGCCTTTTGAACATCATCGACGCCAATCGCGATATGTCCAAACTAGCCGCGATGCCGCGACGTCAGCGATATATACAAGTATCGGACCAAAGGAAAGTACTCCTCTTCCAGTCTCTTCGTTCCCGCTCGCATAGCCTTTGAAGTTGGGGTCACTTTCAGTGCCATGGTTATGGGTGAGTTCGAGGATGCCTTCCCTCGAAAATCTTCTGGTAGCTTTTTCTTCAGCCGACAATCCTTCTCCATTGTCATACCCCAAGAAGTAGAGAGTGAAATCTCCTCCAGTGTGTTGATCAATCAAGTCCATTCCGAGGAACTCAGTATAGAACTTGATACTGACTTGAGGGTCTTTCACCCTGATCATGGTATGACTGAAAAATGCTGATCAAAATTACGCGATAATGTAGCAGAATGGAATCTCACTTGAAGCAATAAGACGAAGTTTCCGCAGTCCTAGGCATCTTGAATGATTATGTTGAGGACTGCTGAGAGAGGATCAAGGATAGCAGTTGGATCAGCAGTTGGATCAGTATCTTGCTGCAACTGTTTTATGGACGGGACGCAATGACGATCGCTTATAAACAAGACCTGACGATTCCGTTGATGCTGTATGGTGGAGAAACAATTTAGCGACATCACAGCACAAATGTGCTGCACGTCCCAACACTGCAAGAAATGGTTTCGACCTGGTTTATAACCCATTTAAGATATTCAATATTCAGTCTGCAATGCAGACATAATTATCATTGTCTTGTTGCCTTTCTAGCTTTCGGGCCTATTTCGTGCAAGTTTCGTGAACGTCTCCGATCTAAAAAAGACCAGTTTTCCAACAATGCTGGTGGGTTTTTGCATTCGACAGCAATTTCTCCTCTTCTGGTACTCAGCCGTGACAGTTCAGCTTCGACAAGCCCTGCACCTAACGTAAGGGTGTTTAGGCATGACTTTAGTAATTACGTACTTACTCCTTGATGACAATCGCGCCAGGTTACTACAGCAGGTTTACATGGTTGTCGACATCTCCCACTCTGCGTTTGACGAAGTTTTTGAGATGTGCATCAAATGGGAGGAGAGAAACCAGCTAGTCTCGCCAGATATTTTGAAGTTACACACAGGTTCACAACCGATCGATAACTATACCCCATAGGTTAGGACTCGTACCTTGATGCCTCAAACAATTTTCAATCCATTTCGCGTCCGTCTCCTCACGGAGCGTATATAGTCATTCAACTTGATGCGTTTGCAGGAATACACGAGAATAAAAGGAGTCGCGCGAGGTTGTTTTTATGACAATAAGGAAGGTAGAAGTTCCCTCAACATATTCACAAAACGACCAATTTCACTTCCATGTGTTTTTCAGGCCATTCCTCATTCCACCTCCCCATTCCTTCAAGCACTTTCGGAAGTTATTGAGAAAAATTAGGAGGTACGAAGCATCAGTGATATCGAAGCGACAAACCTATCCAAGTTGAGTCGTTTCACTTTCCCCCGTCTTGGTGGCGGCATCGTGGATATAGAACGCTCATTATCTTTCCTGATTTCCTCGTATAGTCAACGAATATGTATCCCGTAACCAGATCTAATGACAATTACGAGCCTCCGAGCACAGGCAGACAAGACAAATCGCCTCTCCTTCGCCCCGTCTGCACTCCACCCCGCCCTCATTCTTTCAACGCTTTTCACACTCCCCTCCGCGTCGAAGTAGAAATAATACCTCCAACTGGCTCGGATGGATCGGTGTCTACCACAGATTCAAGCACCAAGAGCCTTTTCGTCGCCGAAAGCGAAAGTCCTCAGTCCACGACACGAGCCAAACGTTCCAAATCCTCGAACAACGGGAGTCCTGAAGGAGAATCGAAATGGAGTTCGCAAAAGAATACTTCCATGACCAGACCGAGAGCGGTTTCAGAATCTGACACGAAGTCACAGGGACCTCCGGACTTCGACGTTGGAAGAAGGAGAGCGAGTGTGACTGAGACCAGAAGAATTCAACCTCTGGAGGAGGTGCGAGAGGACGACGAAGGCGAGATCACGGGAGAAGAATCGATTATCATTCATACTTCTAGCTTGAACATCGACGCGCCATCGTTCAACCCAAAAAGCCATATAACTTTCAATGGCGGTAGACGATTAAACAGCAACATATCGATGGAGTTTTCTAACGAAGATGGAAAAATCCAACCGATACCTGCACTGATAGGACCATCGTCTTTGCCTTATGGTGTGTAGTTCCGAGATAACCGAGGGGAAACATCTGACGTTCATCAACAGCTCGTTGCCCCAGCGGGATCGATGCGTTCTACTTTGGAGGTGGTCTAGATCCAGAAACTGTTCACGATTTTCCGGAACCAGATGCGTTGGATGGCTATCACACCTATGCCGTCCAATCTGATTTCCCTGATCCCCAAAAATCGTGGAGCCAGCGTCGCACATCAAGAGAGAGAATTGTCTCTTCCGCATCTTCCATCGTCGTCGACGAGGTTCGACCTACATATCCCGCTCCCCCCGGCGGTCATATTGCCTTCGCCCAATCGCGTGCGCGGCAGAGGAGCGCGTTCGGTGCTGCCGCCGAAGAAGCTAAAGAACGGAGAAGGGAGGCGACGCAAGTGCGAAAGGAGCTCGAAAGAGTTGGTGCAGAGGTTAGGAGGGATATATCAATGTCTGGGAGACTGGAACAAAACGGCAGCTCGAGGATGACGGGATTCAAATCTGCTTCTGACGCTTTGAAAGCTGAGAGACACATCACAAGCCCTTTCTTGGCGACAGAGATGCAAAAGAAAGCTGCCAGCTCGAACATAGGTCTGCATTCTACTCTCGAGGAAGAGCAGAATTTTGAACGCTCAGTCGCATCAAAGCAAGAACTTCATTTACCCTCGCAGTTCCAACTTCCCTCGCCTCACGTCGACACATCCGCGGCTCTTTTACATCAGACCGACGACGCCTTCCACACATCAGTGGGCCGCCTTTCACCGACTATGATCAATCCGCTTTTCAACCCCTTCCTGAATCCCGGAGTTCTTCAAGTGATGATGGAACAAGCTCAAGCCCACGGCGTTTGGTCGTTCACATTGCCGATAATCCAACCTAGTTTCAGACATCCTGCAGGCATCCATTCACCAGAATTGAATTCTGTCAGTTTTCTCCCCCGCGCAGTTTCAGAACCGTTAGGCAGTTTGCACTTCGCCAATCAAGGCGCAGAGCACCAAGCTTTGTCAACCTTTAATAATAAAGCAATCGACGCAATGCAAGATCCAGCGATCATCGCTTACGGCGTAGGACACGTCCATCGCCCTGGGTTAGAAGGATTGGGACTTGGCAAACCACCTATCGAGCGTCAGGCCCACATAGAGGGGAGGGTGGTATCGAATCAAAGCGATGCCGAGAACAAATATCGACCCCCTCACAAGAAGAACCAAGAGAACGTGAATATCTTCGAGAGCGCGAATCCCGCTCAGAAAAGTACGATCACTCAAAGCACCGTGTTGCCCTACAAGCCAGCAAACGCGAGCAAACCTTTGAGGGAGAGTCCAATGAAGAAGAATTGGAGAAATGCAACTACGAAGAAGAGTTCTATCCCCGATGTATCGCACCGCAATGGCTCAATCGTCTTTGGCAGTTCTGAATCCGCTATGACGACCCATCATCCTCAACCGACTCATTCCAAGGGAGCCAACGCCCCCATGGAACCGCTTCAAGAATCACCAAATCACGAGAAGAAGAGCGGAAAGGTAAGGGGAAAAGGCAAGAGCGCTCAGGCCTAAACCTCAGAAGTCATCAGCCTGACAGCTCGGTTTCCTTCGATCATCCGTTTATTAAAGAAGTTCCTCTCAGCCATCTTCCACGCCCCTTTTATCACCAACATTAGCCAGAACAGATGTCATCGTCCGTCCGGGTTCTATGCGCCGGATGCTTACGCCTATTCCTTCACTTTCATTCCAGTCCAAACAATCGAAGCATGTACACAATTGTCGAGTTTCATCGCCAGTTCAGTTCGTCGCAAATGTTCAGTAGTTAAGCATTCTCGCCGTCCTCTCCACCCACTGTACACGGCCATTTGAGCAGTTGATCTCATAGGCCGCCTTAGTGTTCCATCTCGTTTTCCATCCTAGCTCACTACCTGTTCTTACATTTCCTTATTCGTTATTTTACGGCTATTATCGTCTCAAGTGCAATCAACAAGAAATTTCAAGCAGGGCGGATACTGAATTTGCATAGGGAGAAAGAGAGCACTAGTAATAACTTGGAACTATTTTCAAGCACATGAAAGACATGAAAGGCGGAGCGTGAGAGGAGAGCTCCTTAATGGTATGGAGAAAAGAAATCTTGTGTTAACTCCTTGCCCTCCCGCTCAGTCAGACGTATCCATCTTTGAGGCCTCGGCGGCATCTCCGTTTTCTTTCTTTTCCCCATCCACCATCGTCAGATCGCCTTCGTTATCTTCCTTTTCTCCAACATCGACTTGCCATTTCTTGACTAGCTTCTCAGCTCGGATCTTAAAGTCGTATTTGTCGTTTTTAGGGATCTTATCATCTTCCATCATAGAAATGCGTTTCATCACTTTGCCCAACTTGCTGCTCTGTGCTCCGCAACCGCAACGTTAGTAGTTTGACAGATGGGTGGGAAAGAACTAACCCGTAACCAATCTCTATGAAAATCAAATTTTTCGATATTGGTAAAGAGCTTTCCGCACTCGTCCATCTCCTACAAAACGGCGATTGGTGATGACGCCAATAAAAACGACAAAACGCACCTCAACTTTAGGAGGCTCCTTCCCTAAAAATGCTCGTTGAAGCTTGTTTCGATATGTTTTAGCTTTACTCGCTCCATCATCATCACCTGCAACAACCAGTGAGAGGGTGAGAACCGATAGTGGACGCCACACCTTTCTCCGCCTCAGCCTTGGAACCTTTCGTCGTTTTTTTCTTTCCACCATCCTGGCGAAACCGCCCCGTAAGTAAAATATGCAACATAACCACGCCAGCGGATGAATGGGAAAGCATACAGATTTCTCCTTCTTGGCTTTCCCATTCTTCTCCACCTTCTTTTTCTTCTCACCGACCGTCTTCGTGCTTCCCCGCTTCCTCTTTTTGCTACCCTTCTCATCACCGTCTTCCTCCAATTGGTCCTCATCTTCTGCTAGCTCCTCCTCCGCCTCTAATTGAGCATTAAGAAAGTCCTCTTGCTCCTTCTCCCATTTGGTAGGATTCAACGCGGTCCTGTAGCCTTCTAACAGATTTGCGGCAAGCTTTTTCTTCGATCCTTCATTGAGAATGGTTTCGATTTCGTGCTTCGCAAGCGCTGACAAATCTTTAGCATTCGCCCATGTACTACTCATCCCAATCCAATCAAGGCTTCATCAGTCAAAGTCTACGGCCCAAGGGACGAAGTGAAACGCACTAGTCGCCTGCAGGGAAGAACTTGACCAGGAACTTAGAGCTGCTGGCGCCCTTATCCGCCTTGACCTTCTCAGGGGCCGACTCGGGATCCACGAGCTTTTGACGCGCGAATTACTCCCTTACATCACAAGGAGAAGACAACGTACCTTTCCAGGCCAACTGGGGTAGCCTTTCACCTTCGCGAGAACTACATCTCCCACAGCATACTTATGGTCGTCCCCGCCCTTAGTTGACTTCTTAGCAGACATGACAGCTCTACTCGTTCGACTGGGATATTATGGTACTGTTTCGACGCGTTTGTACGTCAGAAATATATTGAATCAGTCGCATAGGCCTTGGGGAAGTTGAGAATGGACCCACAGGAGGAGGTTGTAAGATAACGAGCAGGTTCTGAGGGAGGTCGCGGTTCTCACTCTTCGCTGTTTTCGCTCGTCGTGCACGTCAATTAAAGTTCGCTCCGCCATTTTTCTTCATGCGGATATGTCTCATTGTACCTGTCATAGAACGAGTTCTCACAGGAGCCTAACGCAGACGGTCGGCGCAGGTGCACCTATTGGGGAACGCCTCAAAGCACCGACGGAGAGAAAGGGTTGAAATTATTCGATTTGCACCTCAGGTTATCTATCGGGTAGTTCATCCCCACTCCAACCCCTGAGCATGAAGAGCATCCACACAGGCTATCACTTAAGAGCTGCCTGGAGCGCTTCATACACCTCGACCTCGACGGCGGCTTCCGCCTTTTCTTCCTCTGTCGCATTGCCGCTGACAACCCGTTGGGCTTCGGCGAGAGCTGAACGGACGGCCTTTGTCCCCAATTCCACCAGTTAGAGCTGTACATGATATAGCAAACGCAACAAACCTCAGGTGAGAAATCCGTTAGAGGAAAAGCTTCAATGGCGTTGATGGTAAGGGTGTTGTTGGGATGAACGTTGGCAAAGCCACCACTCACTAGAGAAAGAGGGTAAGCAATGTGTGTCCTCGTAGGAGCAAGAGCCATACCGAACCACTTCTTGGAATCTGCTGCTGAGCCCTCAATTACTTCGACAATTCCCGGTTTGAGCGGTTCAATGACGGGAACGTGGTTGGCAAGTATACCCATATCTCCACTGCCGGCTGCCACATTGACTTGTACCACATCCTGGGAGCTGAAAATTGTCTGTCAAGACGATACCTGTCATTTCTGTTGCGCATGCATCGGCAGAGAGCGTACCTCGTGAGGGAGGACCAAGGACAGCTTGAGCTTCCCAGACTCTTCAGCGTAAAACCTTTTTGCCCCAAGTGCAACAGGGTTGCGGAGGCTGAGACCTTTAGAGGTCTTTGGGACAGCCCGTAAAGCAAATCGAGAGAGCATCCTTTTTGATAGTTGGTGGTTGATTTTGTCGAGCTTTACTTATGACTCACAACCTCAAACGACGAACAGTCCAAACAGTTTCTGTTCTGTAGGCCTTACCCGCGCTGTAGCAGACTATCGAAATGTCCAACAAAGTAGTGGTGAGCACTTTATATACCTCCCAGAGCAGGTTTGAGAGGAAGCACAGCCGTCCGTTTACAGGTCGATCATTGACCAGGTTATGGCCAACTGTCGCAACGATTTCGACGAAATGGGCATTGAAGATGCGGTACGAGGAGAACTACAGCGCGTGCGTTATTCTTCTGATACTTCGCTTCGCAATTGCTTACAAGGTATCAAGTCGTGGGAGAGCAAAGTGGCAAATTCCCGAACGGCTGACTATTCCTCCGAAGAACGCTTCCAGCAATGGACTTCTCCTTCCTCCTCAGCGTTGGAAACCACCTCAGGTTTTGGTGTTGGAAATGGTGGTCCTCTGAAAGACGAGTACGCTCTTCTGCTTCAGTTTACGCGGAGCTAAGGTAGCGAAGATCTGAGGACAGCAAGGATGGGATATTGCCTCAACCTGCCAGCTCCCAAGGGAATGGCAAATTGAATGGAACGCCACTGAGGGATCCAAAGAAGAACCTGGACGATGAGGAGATCGGCAGTGACCTGGATGAGCCTGATGATGATGAGATTGAAGACAACGACGGGTATGTGGGAGACATGGCGATTGCTCTTTATGACAAGGTGAGTCTTGTCTTAGATGGTGCGTGAAACTTTATTGACCAATCTCTAGGTACAAAGAGTGAAGAACAAATGGAAGATCACGTTGAAGGATGGAGTCGTCAATGTGAAGGGGAAAGATTATATATTTTCAAAATGCAGCGGGTTTGTCTTTCTTCCAATTCGATGCTCTCAGCTGAAATTCTTACGTGATCTAGCGAGTTTGAATGGTAGCATTCCCGGTGTTTGGGATCGTTTCTTGTGTGCCATATTTTCAGTATCTCTGACTGTTTGTCGCTATCATCTCATCTGTACTCTTACGCTCACAAGGTGTGTCAGTCATCAGGCATCATTTCGTCCACAATGACCTCTCCTTGTCCACTTTTACATCTATTGTTTTGGTTGATTTGGAGGAAAATTAAACGCATTAGTTGGTGACGGCACCCAAGGCTGTGCATTGGAGGTAACGGTCACGCGTCTTGTTCAAGTGTATTGTTTTATTGCTTCCCAAGGGCGAGAAAATGTCGCGTGAAGATACGCTCGATGTCACTTGCACGGAGTACAGCATAGTGTCCGAATGCGTTTCGAAATTACCCCTTCACACTCCTTGTCATCAATGGACAGGGACATTTTTGTTAGGATTGCTTGCTGGCGTCCAATAACTTCTGTCTTAATGATCAGGGTGGGCTCAAAGGAGAGGTTGTTTTGCTCTGCCTTGCCCAGGTGCACCTCGTTAACCACAACTTTGAAGCCAATGTCGCGATGGTGCTGGTGTTCCACATGTTACATTCCAGTCGATCAGATTATAGATACGTGGAAAGCATGGTCTGTCCATTGCACATTTATTATTATTACAGTAAGAGACGCACAGCCATCAAAAAAAAGAAAACCGGGAAGGTACTCGACAGTCCCCCAACTTGACATCTATCATTTCATTTTGACGTATTTGCGTCCTTCTTTGGGGTGTTCCAACTGGGTTTCACATCAGCAGTAGCTAAGATACAATTCCACCAGTTAGAGCTGTACATGATATAGCAAACGCAACAAACCTCAGGTGAGAAATCCGTTAGAGGAAAAGCTTCAATGGCGTTGATGGTGAGGGTGTTGTTGGGATGAACGTTGGCGAAGCCACCACTCACTAAAGAAAGAGGGTAAGCAACGTGTATCCTCGTAGGAGCAAGAGCCAATACCGAACCACTTCTTGGAATCTGCTGCTGAGCCTTCAATTACTTCGACAATTCCCGGTTTGAGCGGTTCAATGACGGGAACGTGGTTGGCAAGTATACCCATATCTCCACTGCCGGCTGCCACGTTGACTTGTACCACATCCTGGGAGCTGAAAATTGTCTGTCAAGACGATACATGTCATTTCTGTTGCGCATGCATAGGCAGAGAGCATACCTCGTGAGGGAGGACCAAGGACAGCTTGAGCTTCCCAGACTCTTCAGCGTAAAACCTTTTTGCCCCAAGTGAAACAGGGTTGCGGAGGCTGAGACCTTTAGAAGTCTTTGGGACAGCCCGTAAAGCAAATCGAGAGAGCATCCTTTTTGATAGTTGGTGGTTGATTTTGTCGAGCTTCACTTATGACTCACAACCTCAAACGACGAACAGTCCAGACAGTTTCTGTTCTGTAGGCCTTACCCCGCTGTAGCAGACTATCGAAATGTCCAACAAAGTAGTGGTGAGCACTTTATATACCTCCCAGAGCAGGTTTGAGAGGAAGCACAGCCGTCCGTTTACAGGTCGATCATTGACCAGGTTATGGCCAACTGTCGCAACGATTTCGACGAAATGGGCATTGAAGATGCGGTACGAGGAGAACTACAGCGCGTGCGTTATTCTTCTGATACTTGGTTTCGCAATTGCTTACAAGGTATCAAGTCGTGGGAGAGCAAAGTGGCAAATTCCCGAACGGCTGACTATTCTTCCGAAGAACGCTTCCAGCAATGGACTTCTCCTTCCTCCTCAGCGTTGGAAACCACTTCAGGTTTTGGTGTTGGAAATGGTGGTCCTCTGAAAGACGAGTACGCTCTTCTTCTTCAGTTTACGCGGAGCTAAGGTAGCGAAGATCTGAGGACAGCAAGGATGGGATATTGCCTCAACCTGCCAGCTCCCAAGGGAATGGCAAATTGAATGGAACGCCACTGAGGGATCCAAAGAAGAACCTGGACGATGAGGAGATCGGCAGTGACCTGGATGAGCCTGATGATGATGAGATTGAAGACAACGACGGGTATGTGGGAGACATGGCGATTGCTCTTTATGACAAGGTGAGTCTTGTCTTAGATGGTGCGTGAAAACTTTATTGACCAATCTCTAGGTACAAAGAGTGAAGAACAAATGGAAGATCACGTTGAAGGATGGAGTCGTCAATGTGAAGGGGAAAGATTATATATTTTCAAAATGCAGCGGGTTTGTCTTTCTTCCAATTCGATGCTCTCAGCTGAAATTCTTACGTGATCTAGCGAGTTTGAATGGTAGCCTTCCCGGTGTTTGGAATCGTTTCTTGTGTGCCATATTTTCAGTATCTCTGACTGTTTGTCGCTATCATCTCATCTGTACTCTTACGCTCACAAGGTGTGTCAGTCATCAGGCATCAGTTCGTCCACAATGACCTCTCCTTGTCCACTTTTACATCTATTGTTTTGGTTGATTTGGAGGAAAATTAAACGCATTAGTTGGTTACGGCACCCAAGGCTGTGCATTGGAGGTAACGGTCACGCGTCTTGTTCAAGTGTATTGTTTTATTGCTTCCCAAGGGCGAGAAAATGTCGCGTGAAGATACGCTCGATGTCACTTGCACGGAGTACAGCATAGTGTCCGAATGCGTTTCGAAATTACCCCTTCACACTCCTTGTCATCAATGGACAGGGACATTTTTGTTAGGATTGCTTGCTGGCGTCCAATAACTTCTGTCTTAATGATCAGGGTGGGCTCAAAGGAGAGGTTGTTTTGCTCTGCCTTGCCCAGGTGCACCTCGTTAACCACAACTTTGAAGCCAATGTCGCGATGGTGCTGGTGTTCCACATGTTACATTCCAGTCCAGTCGATCAGATTATAGATACGTGGAAAGCATGGTCTGTCCATTGCACATTTATTATTATTACAGTAAGAGACGCACAGCCATCAAAAAAAAGAAAACCGGGAAGGTACTCGACAGTCCCCCAACTTGACATCTATCATTTCATTTTGACGTATTTGCGTCCTTCTTTGGGGTGTTCCAACTGGGTTTCACATCAGCAGTAGCTAAGATTAACTACTTTCACACACCTAAGATAGCGCAAGTCGCCAAGTTTTCTCGGTTTGATGATGTGCCGGAGAGTGAGAGCGAGTCCTAGCAAGAAGCAAACTCCACCAACGACTATGTAGACGATACCAAGGAACGGGTTTTTGCCTCCTATAAAACTGACAGTGCTGAAAACCAGTTGCTTTGAACCTTTAAACTGCCTGACGGGATAATCTAACCTCAAAGTCAGTTCAGGTTTTTCAAGTCTGCCAAAAGAGCGCACTCATGGTGATTTGGATCTGGTATCGTCCAGGAGCCATGTCTTCATTTTCATTTTTAAAGTAAAGCTTTCTGAAAGTCGGCAATCCCGCCGTCCTCATCCAAACCTGAAAATGCTCATCTTGGCTCAAGTCTGGTAAGCTAGTCGCAGAGCTCCCAGGTTCTCCCTCAGTATACCTTCCATTCGGGTACCTCGATTGCCAAAATGGTGGAGGAACAACTTGGTCGAAAGCATATTTGGTCTTCCCATATTTCTTCTTCTCTCCAGGCCAAGCAATCCCTTGATCCGTCATGTTGTATGTCTGGTTTTGACCAGTCGAACCAGCAGGATTGAGAAGCACGGGTGGGAGGAAGGTGTCGTTAAAGAACGAATTCGCAATTAAGCCGCAAGGATAGATAGGAAGGCCATCTTGGCTCGCCAATGGATCGCAAGCGCCTTTGTTCAGCGTTCCTGCCGATCGAGCGCTCCCTTTCAGCTGATCTGTGTCCAGGGACTGCACATAGCTGTATAACCTCAGCACCAGAAATTCAAACTATTGTGATTCAGACTCACCGACGATGGTTTTGATAGTAACGTGTTAGCTTGTAATACATAAAAACGTTTTTTTCCAATTTTTTGGGGACCTCGAACTCTAAAAGGCAGATTGGCTGTTCCCACATGAGCATCACAGGTTGTGGTTCAGTAAGTGACCCCTCACCCCAGCGCTGCCGTTTGTGAACGAATATGTTGGCTTGGCAATGTTGCCAGTTGAGGCACTCCCTGAGCTCAAGCTATAATCGAACTTGTCATCCGGGAGTGGAACGGGAGTTTCCGTCTGGAGGTCGCAGTCGGTGTAGTTAAGGGTAAACTCATTGACCTATCCCCCAAGCTCAGGCTAAACCTGAGTTCATCTCGAAGAGCCTACCTTGTTCGAACCGTAGAGGAGGAGCCCACCGATAGGGCCGAAAATAATTCCGATGAGAAAGAAAGCAGGAAGAACGGTACGAGGAGTCAGGATAGGTTGCCACGCCTTTAGGCGCTGTTGTTTGAAGGCAGTGTCTGTGATTTGCCAGTTCAGGAGTCGCCATTATCTAAAGAAATAGAATAAACTCACTTGCTGGCCGTCTCGAAGCCTTCTTCTTCTCTCCTGCATTGGAGATAGAATCGTCTTTCTCTTTCGTCGGGGATGACTTTCGATTGAATAATCCCATCCTCCTTCAGAATAACTCTAAGCGCAAGTGCCAAAGCGTTGTAGTCTTTCCAGATGGACCGGCGGCTGGTTTCCGAGACAATATGCGAGAAGAAGAGGGACCAGCAGCAGGTCGAAGAGTAGGAGGTCGAAGTTCGCTTCGCAGTTCGGTGGTGGTCAGACCGAGGAGGAGAGAGAATAGGGTTTTGGATAAGTGTAGTCACATTGTAGTCCAGTCTTTGAAATTTCACAATTGGTTCTCGCACACTGCCAACTGGCTACACAGAATAAATGATTATGCCTTGCTCATCGAACTCTTTGGTGTGGTTATGTGTGATTGTTGATAGACTGTTTTTGATTTGGTAATTCACCGTCGGTCTCCAACTCCAATCAGAAGAACATGGACAGAAACGCAATTAAAGAACGATAGTATGGCGAAGAGCTCCATTCCTGCCTTGAGATTCCTTATTCTCGCACAGGCTTCCCATATCGACCGGATACCGACTGGCACATTTTGAGTGAAGAATGGTCAGCCAAAATAGAGAGATATTTACAAAGGTTCTCGAATCTGGATCCCACTTTACAGAGACGTCCCCTTCACCGCTTCTCTTTCAGCATAGATTCACACAGGAGAGGAAAGAGCGAGTTATGAGGGGAGATTTACCTGAGGTGATTCGTAAGACATCATATCTAACTTTTCCTTGGCATTCTTGGTCCAGGACCTTACTTTCGAAGCGGTGAGTATCGATTTTCAAGGTCTTCTTGTTCCAGCTGCCCAGGCCCGTCAGCGAGATGGACGACAAGCGAACCCAGAGAACAACGAACTCTTTTGAGAGGTGGAAGAAAGATAAGAAGACGTCCTTATGTGTGACACAATTTTCATATGAGACTGCTAGACGCTAGGTATGTGGTCCGCAAGTTAATCAACAGACTTACATTTTGCATTTCCTTGCTTCGCGCTTGCAACCCACTTGAACTACAGATGAGATTTCTTCTTCGAAAAAGGAGGTGACCCACCTTCATTTGCTTCTCGATTCCACGCCTAACCGTGGCTCTCAGGCGGTCCGCCTCCTTCTCAATGAGGACTTCTGGTATGGCTGGCATCATGGGTCCCGAACTCCCGCCTTCACCCTTAAAGGCGACTTGGAGCATTTGTACCATAGACACAAGCCTCTCTTTCTTTTGTTTCTGAAGCGCCGATATTGACATCGCAAGGACCTCTTCCAGAGTAGGAGGCTGGATTTCGTCGTTGTTGATTGATCTGCGCGGCCGTTTAGCTGAAACTTGTTCTTCATTGTCGTCACTGTCGTCTGGGAGCTGGCGCTTCGAAGAACCCTCAGACAACTCAGTTGCCATGTTGGCGTCCATTTTCCGAAGTATCCAGAGATTATTCTGTAAACCGCGTGGATGTTATTAGAGGGTATTGGGGGTTTGGAAGAACAGGTGTGTTGACGCCTTCCACATTGTTGTTTCACAAGGACGACAATGATCCGCGAGACACGGATCCTGCCATCAGTGTTTGGCAAGTCACCTTACGTGATTCAAAGGTAGACCATGAAGGTTATGGACCGTGGCTCGAGCCATCGGGAAGATGGATTCAATAAATGAAGTCATGCAACCCATGTATCATCTCCAGCAATTGAGATTATGATAAAGGCTACTCACTTGTGGAAATGCCTTGTACCCGTTCCTATTCCCTTCAACTCACTGTCGTCGCGGTCGTGTTGGGTTCTGATGCATTCACGTGATTGAAACATTGGTCACGTGAGCACCGATTGTCTTCCTCAAGTTCGTTAAGAAATCTTTAGAGGGTTAACGCGGAACTGAGATACAAAGGTTTGCGAATGTGGCCATGGGTCCATTAACATCCAACACAAACCGAGGGGGACCAGGGTGAACGTCTCAGCATGAAGCGACATCAGGTTTTTTTGGTGAAACAGTATGACATTTAGTGCGACAGAACACAGAGAGTAAAGGTTCAAACATTTAAATCTTGGAAGCTCAGAATCTCCCTGTTAAAATAATCAATCCAGAACTCGGAACGGAAAGGAAGAACCCACAATCTGCTTCTACGTCACTCCAAGGAAACTTTTCTCTAATGGTCTTGCTGAACAACTTGGAAACCGGCACATCGTGCTCTAAGACATGATCAGCTCAGTGAAACGGACATCGCCATGCCTCACTTTTACACCAAGCGAAAGTTATACGAGGATCGAGGTAGTTCAGCCTAGAGGTTGTCAGACTCAAAGTCTTACCCTCCTCTCGATCCAAGACTTGAACGCGTTGCGCTCCGATTCTGTCATCCATCTTCTTGATAGCCTCAATAATTTTCTCTTCCGTCTGACCCCTTTTCGGCTCCACAATACCAGTTTTGCGCTCCTCCAAGAGTTTGTCCTCTTCTTCTTTCAATTCCGCCAAGCGTTCGTCCAAAACCGCAGGTTTCTGAACTTCCTCACCGTCGGCTTCGAGCTTCTCATTCTCCTTCTCAAACTTTTTAACGGCCTTCTCGCGAGCTTTTTCCACCAAAGACTCTTCATGCTGGACTATCCACTCGTCGTCGATGTCGCTCTCCTCCTCTGTGTACTTCGCATACGCCTTCTTCTTCTTGAGTGTGGGATCGAGTGTGAAGAGTGACTGGCGTAACTTCTTCCTTTGGTACTTGAGCGCTCGTACCTTCATCCATCTGGTGAGGCAAGTCGATACACCTGGAAGACGAAAAATACTTTGTCTTTGAGCCTCTCAACAGCGGCACCATGATTTTTCCCCACATCTCTTTGATGATTGCACAATTCGGCAACAATGCGATTGGATCGATTGTAGTGAAGGACCTTGTCAGCCATCGAAAGGCCCTCCTCCATTTTGTCAAGCTCGGATTGAAATGTCATGGAGGCGTTGAACGTCCTAAAAACCTTTGCAGTGAGACCTTCCATAAGACCGTTAAGGTGCTTGTTCAGCATAGATGTCTATGACAGCATCAGTCTCGCAACAACCAGGAAGATTGATAAAATTGCTTACGGATATTCGATCAAAAAGGGAGTCACTTGCTTCCTTATTCTTCTTGAACAGTTTGAGATTCTTGAAAACTAAATCGGAAACATTGAGGTCTTTCTGGAATCTGACAGAATCTTTTCCAAGAAAGTCTAGGTGGACGTTGTTAGGAGGTGACAAAGTGACGTGCTCGAAGCGGAGGGAGCAACAACCGACAGTGTCGGCTTCTTCTCCTAGATCTTTCTCATTACCAGCTCGAAGAGCAAAATTGTCGATCAGATATATGGCTGTCGCCCGTTGCCTTTCCAGCATCACCTTCGACTTAAGATCGGCGGTATAATCACGCCTAATTTTATCGATATGATCCTAAAGCGAACAATGATCAGAACTTATCAGGAAAAGCGTTAGGTGAGATGAATAAACCTTCAAGGCCCGGGCTTTGTCAAACTTTTTCTTGTCAGCTTGGCCTTTGAAGGCAGAACCAGCCGCAAGGAAGACATATTTGACGCTATTGTTGACATTTTCGTTCCATGTTGCAAGCCAAGTGACGTTATCATCGTGTTTCACCTCCTTCCATTGGTGTCCCTCTGGTGGCTCTGGGATCTTGGCATCTTTGCCGATGTTGATAGTGATTTGTTCTGGTTGAACACGGCGCTAAAGGACACTTGTTAGTCCGTTCAAGTCATCAAGCCCTAAATGTTACTGACTTTCAGCCTTCCAGTCTTAGGATGATCCCCACGACCTCTGAATAAGCCAGGAGGTTCCACCCTGAAATTGCCGACCTTTTCTTTCCTCCCATCAACCAGACAGAACTTGTAGGTCTTTTCGAACTCGTCTTTCTCTTCTTTGGCTTTTTTCTTTTCATCCTTGGTCCGATTTCTCTTAGCTTCTTTCTGTACCGTAGCCCAATCATATATCGGACCGAAGTCGCACTTCGAGAAGTCTGTTATCTTCACCTTCCCAGCCTGATCGGAAATAAACATGAGGCCTGCAGCATCAACTAAATACGCACAGGAGGATACTTCTTTAGAACATCTTGGAAATCAGAGAAGAAATTCTTAGCGAAGGTCTCTTTCTGGACGTGATCTGTATCCAACATTTCGGCGAAGAACGTTGCGACCTCCTCAGCTTCGGGTGCCAGAGTAACTGGTTTACCATCGTATTTCATCTTGATACCATGAGGCTGGTAAGGCGGAGGAAAGAGGACTCCGTTATGTTCCAAGGTGGTCCACTTCTTCGTCCCATCGGTCTCAGCCTCCCACCATTTATACACCTCTTCTTCTTCTTCTTTCACCACATCCTCACCTTCTTCCTTCTTGCCTTTCTTCTTCGCAGAAGCCGAAGCCCTCCCGTTTGTTTTCGCTTTCGAAGATCTGATATCTGCCATATCCACATCCTCCTCCTCTTTCGGCACCTCTCGAGCTTTCGCCGTGGCTGTCTTTCGCTTCGCTGGCGGCTTCGACGAAGTTTTAACTTCTCTCTCGTGGGATTTAGCATTTCTCTTGACTAAAGGCTCATCGTCGCTGTCTTCGTCCTTTACCCTAGCCCTTTTGGATGGAAGTCGAGAGGGCTTGGGCTTTTCCGCCACAGCCAGCTTCTTGGAAGTCGTCACAGCGAGGGGAGCTCCATCATCTTCGGCCGCAGACAGGGAAGACGTTCGAGAGCGCGCACGTTTGGTGGCAGAGTCTCCAATCTGACTGGTAGCTAGTCTAGCTCCGGAATTGAGGGCAGGAAGAGACTTCTCATCTTCCTGACTGGATTCGGATCTAGAAGTAGAGGCAATCCGAGCAATAATCGGCTGGACTTCCGTCTGTTGCGGAGCAGTCTTGGTAGGCGATTCAAGCTTGACTCGTTTAGCCTAAGCACCACCGTCGGTAGGTGTCGGTGTCAGCACATTGCAGGACCATCGAGGTATCAAAGCAATGGTTCCACGATTCACTTCAATATCTAACTGAAAACGTACCAAAGGTTTGTCGTCCTCAGATTCCTCGTCGGACGAAGGAGCAATGACCCTTTTCTTATACGACTGGTTAACGCTCATCCTAAACTTCTCGAGGTCGAAACAATCCAGGTATTTGCCACCAATCGAGAGCTGCTTTGTTTCACTTTGGGATTCCGTTATTCGCAGCGAGCCCCTTAGGCCTCAAACTTGCATTGTAACCTGCTCCCGAACCTTCTCCCACAATCAACACCAACAACAGTTCGAATGCCTACTCCATTTCCCCCTTCAGATCCCGTAGGCCGTTCATTTGCAAAGTATCCCTCAAGCGTATTTCGCTGACCTCCAAATTGCAGTGGGCAAGGGCAAATGCATGGCGGAAGCACCCTGTTTTCAATCGCAGAGCTATGTTCGTCTTCATCCTTCTTCGTCCCAGAAATTTCATCGTCTCAATAGGATGAGCCAAGTATTCCCTGGGTTTGGTCTCGGACTCGGCGCCTTTGCCATTTACGTTGCGTACGATACGCTGCGTCCACGAACGGGAAAGGTGGAGCATCATTAAAATGAACCGCATCAAATTGCATGAGATGGTACAACACATGTTACAGACATTCCTTGGTCTTCTTTCCTGCAAGAAGATCGTAATGCCCCACTCTCTCCTCCTATTTGACAAGGGGTCGGACGCCGCTACCTAAACATGACGAGCGTCAGCTGTACACACTCAATCAATATGAAAGCCCACCTTCGTCTCGCAGAGTACGTTCGCTCATCTTTTTCACCTCCTTAAGATACGCATTCTCTGGCTCCCCTACCTTGAACTTCTTCGATTCTGATTCTTCCATGGATTGCAACTTCCGTTTCCCTCGAAATTTCTGTACACAATACTGGAGTAAGCAACGCCTGGAAGTAACGAACAGAACCCACAATCCTATTGTCAATGGCCTTTTTCCTAATCGACAAAACTTCGCTCAGTTATGGTCAACCCACATAAAGTGAGAAAGGAACACACCGCGCCAGGGCGTCATCTTGTTGCTTTTTTTCCACTTGCTCTTCTCTCAGTTTCTTGAATCTTTCCAGAAAGGAGCCATCATCCGTAAACACATTCATCGCTTTCGCCTACGACCCTTTCAGCTTTCAAAATTACTGTCGCGTTGGACTTGCCTGGACTGCTTTCGCTTGAGACATGTCTGTTGGACGATGGGAGTGACCTCTCTTCTTGCGTACAAGATATGGCAATCCACTAAACAGACTATGCACGGGAGCAGGAATAATGAACGATTAGCGCTTAGCCTATGCTGATATGGTAATGAAAACTGAACGTTGGTTGGGCATTGAGCTTTGAGTGTTGCTGGTTGGACGTTGGACCCCCAAGCTGCAATCCCCCTAAGATCAAGATCACTCCACTACTTCTGTCAATCATCTCATCAGAGTCAGCATCTGGGTCACGTACGGAACATTATTGCTTGCGATAGCGTATACTCTGTAAGGAACTAGTCGCAAGTCTCCTCTCCAAATCTGCCTGATATCTATCGCGAGAGAGGGTAAGTCATGCATCTATGCTGTGTTCATTCATGGGTTTTCAGCTGACATGTCTGTATGTTGCTCATCATCACCGCGTCACCTCAGTCAACTTCGTTCTTAGACAGTAGTCCCCTTGTTAACCATTTGACGGCATCCCCACTACCTACTGCTTGAAAGCTGCACTTATTGCTTCTTGGCGATGTCTAATCCCCTTTTGGCGCAAATTCAGCAAGGGAAGAAGCTGAAGAAGGCTGTTACCAATGATCGATCAGCTCCAGCGATCGACGGTATGCATCTCTTCTGTTCTGACCGCCACCTGGTGTTGATCAAGAGCAGGTAAAAGCAGTTCAGGAGGAGGAGGCAATATGGGAGCGGTAGCTAGTGCTCCGCGACCTCCCACTCTAGGGTCTGCGCCTCCAGTTCCGGGAGGTGGTGGTGCACCTCAATTGGGAGGTCTTTTTGCTGGTGCGCTGCTTCGTAATTACTATTTTGGCCTGCCTAAATTAAATATCAAAAGGGGGTATGCCAACGCTCAAGAAGACCGGAGGACTAGGAAGGGACCCAAGCACTTCAATATCGTCCGCACCACGTCCTCCAAGCGGGCCGCCGAAACCCCCCAGCTTGGCACCCCCAAAACCTCCTGCCTCAGCTCCTCCACGACCTCCCCCTGGGCGTCCTCCGGGAGCCCCTCCGCCTCCTCCATCGCCTATCCCCTCCAAGCCTGCAGCTCCTCCTCCTCCACCCAATGTTGGCAGACCAGTCGCTCCTCCCCCGCCTGTACCAACAAACAGACTTCCAAGCGCTCCACCTCCACCTCCACCTCCAGTTGCACGCCCTCCGGCAGCTGCTCCTCCTCCTCCTCCTGCTGTAACTTCTGTCCCCCCGAAGCTCCCGCCATCCCGCCCTCCTGTACCACCGCCGGCTCGCACTCCTCCGACAAACACTACACCTAACCCTCCACCACGGCCTGCGAACGGACTCCCTCCTCCCCCTCCTCGTCCAGGATCAACCTTAGCGACTAAACCGCCTCCTACTCCATCGAGACCTGGCAGCACCATAGTTCCTCCCCCTGCGCCACCCAGGCCAGCTGTACCCCCGGCGCCAGCTCTTCCAGGTAGAAAACCGCCTCCTCCGTCACGGCCAATCTCATCTGTATCGCCTGGTTTACCACCGCGTGCAGTTCCTCCTCCACCACCTTCCTCTGGTCCCGCACCGCCTCCCCGGCGAGTGCCTGCGCCGCCTCCTCCAACCATCGTCCCCGAGGATGAAACAGAAGAGCCTTCACCACCTCCACTGCCTCCTGCTCGCGCCCCCATGCCCCCTGTCTCCGCACCGCCGAGAAATGTTCCCCCACCCCCTCCAGCAGCAGCAGCTACCAATCCTGGAAGCAGAGCACCTCCAACTCTGCCTCCTCCTCGGAAGGCTCCACCACCTGTTGGAGGATCCGTTTTTACTCCTCCTCCGAGACCTCTAAGTGCAATGCAGTCCAGGCCGATTAAAGACGATGGCGAGAGCAGCAATACCCGCGGCAGTCGACTAAGTGTCGACGGCCCAGCGCTTGGTAGACAAAGGAGCATT
>MU271355.1:0-84195 GCA_021432655.1 Atractiella rhizophila
ATGAAGCAGGCAGGGAGAAGGGGGAGTAATCCCGGAAACCACCTCCACCCAGGCTCGTACCACGCGGGACCATCAGATTCCTCCAAACTCAGAAACGCCAGTAAGCGACCAGACAACGACCTACCATCGAAACCTAGAGAAGGAGGTCGACCCTCCAAACACGACTTCTGCGCCAGGTGTGGCAGAGCCCCATCCAACCACGGTTGGAACAGGTGCGAAGAGGAAGGAACAGTCGTCGGAGGCTCCAAGCGGTAGGTCACAGCTTCAACTGCACGGCGCTCACTTAAATGCTCCCCTCCAGACTCTCAGGAAGGCATCAGAGACCCAAGGCACTTGTCGTCGCTTCAAGCGGTGAACAGATTTGCGCAATCTTTAACCTGCGAGAAGACGGATGCAAGAACCTGCTGGCAGACGGAACAGCCTGCCCTAGAGACAAGCACGTATGCTCCCTGCACGGCAGCAAGGACTGCAGAGCTCGTCAGCATGCTCCCCGATCCTCCAGATGAGAGGATCGAAGTCCCTCAACCGAGAATCAACATCACGAACCCCAACGACCCAGCACGAACGATCATTACCCCCTACAGCGCATCTAATTTCCGCAAGCAACTAAAGAAGTATAATCTCCTAAACGAATTCCAACACGTCGTGCACGGCATCCGAAATGGCTTCAACGTCGGCATTGCGACACTACCTGAACTACATACATTCACCCCACCCAACACCCCAGTCGACGATGCCAGGAAGCGTTTCATCCATGGCTACATCCAGGAGGAGAACGCCAAGAAGAGGAACTTTGGGCCCTACAACCGGGAGGAAGTCTCCGAAATATTTGGGGGCAAGGGCTGGAGGTCGAATCCGCTCAATGCCGTCCCAAAGGCCGGTGCCATGGACGAATTTAGGCTCATAGAGAACGCCTCCAGAGGGGGTCTAGACGAATCCGGAGAAGACTGGCCCTCGGTAAACGACCTCATCGACTCTGACGACTTTCCCACAGAATGGACTGCCTTCTCACAGGCGCTCCTCGACTTTGCACAGCTCCCGAAAGACGCCGAAGCAATGACCATCGACATAGCGGAAGCCTTCAAAACCATCCCTCTCGACGAAGAGTCAAGGCGGGCCTTCGTCATACAGGACTACAACGGCAACTTCTGGATCAACGTGGTAGGATCGTTCGGAACCTCATCCCTACCAGGCGTATTCGGTAGTGTAGACGACGCTTGGGTAGCCATAGCCAGGAAAAAGAGGTGGAAGAAGATCTGGAAGTGGGTAGACGACCACGAAGTAATCTGGTCGAAATCACTCAAGGTCTGGGGAACAGAGGAAGACTTCTTCAGCGACCTCGACGGCCTAAGGATACCATGGCACCTCAAGAAATGTGCGAAGTTCTCTCATCTCGTCAAGTTCATCGGCTTCGTTTGGGACTTCCGCGAACACACCATTTCACTCCCGAGAGAAAAATTCATCAGAACACTCCTCACGGTCCAAACGTGGCTCCAACCGAACTTCAGAGCGACCTTAGCGGAAGCCACCCACCTCCACGGCTACCTCCAACACGTCGCCTTCGCCATGTTCCAGTGCAAGCCATATCTCACGAATCTCATAAACTTCATCGCCTCGTTCCCGCACGCCTTAGGGGAAGACAATCCCTGGCTCCTCAAGCGCGGTACACTACATCTCCCCAAAGGAGTCCGGAAAGATCTTCTCTACTGGCACGAACAACTAACGAAGGGACCACCCATCCGCAAAGTCACCAGACTCGACAAACCAGTCTCATTAACCTGGTTCGGAGACGCCTCCCTGGCGTACGGCATAGCGGTCCAGATCCACGAACACTGGAGCGTCTGGACTTGGACAGAAACCACCAAAGAGGAAAGGAAGATAGGCTGGGGTGAAATGCTAGCCGTAGAACTAGGGGTACTCCTACTCGAATGGCTCCTGAGCAGGAACAGAATCACTCTCAAGAAGGACCATCGAGCCGTCATAGTCAACACGGACAACCAGGGAGTCGAAGGAATCCTCCGTAAGTGGCGAGCAAGGAACCACGAACAAAACCAGTCACTCAAGAGATTGAGCGAAGTTACACAACGACTCGACGTTACCGTAGTACCCACATGGATCCCTTCCGAAGAGAACCCAGCGGACCGACCCTCAAGAGGCTCCTTTTCTCATCTCAAATACCAACTTTTCGTCTCCATACCGGTTCCACAACCAGTATCCAAGTTCATTATAAGCCACTCTAATCCTTCTTCCCTTCCAGTACCTAGTACTTTAGCATAGCAATCACATTAAATGTATCTATCAGACATAGCATCAACATTCAATCATTCAATTCACAAGTGTAGACTGAGACCTCCAAGAGCGAGGAAAGCAAATAGGCACGTGCAAGTGAAACCCATCTTGAAACCACCATGAACAATAAACGGAAGGCAAGCATCTCTAAACGCAAACCCAAGGAACGTGGCCCTAGGAGAGCAAAAAGGCCTAATCCTCCACCATGGGGAACGCGAGAAGAACTAGACAGTGACCTCACAGCCTACGAGACCTTCGCTAGACAGAATGCTTCATTCAACCAAGAGTTGGAGGATAGGTTCATCCCCTGCCGAGCTGGAGATCGACTACGCTTATGGCGCGGCGTCGACAACTTCTCCCATCTCCTACTCGACGTGCCCGTATTCAGAGCCATAGCGTACGCTGCAAACGAGACCTCCCTCACCGAATCCACCTGGAACTCTTACGGCTCGGCACTGGCCAAATGGAACTATTTCTGCAACAAGTTTTGCATACCCTTCGAGGACAGATTTCCCATCAAATCCCAACAACACCTCGTATCCTTCTGCCTCTGGGCAACGGGCCCTCCGGATATCTACCCTCAGGCGTTCCGCCCCCTCACAACCATTGGGACCCAAACCCTCGAGAACTACATCAGTTCACTCAGATCATGGCATGATCTGCACGGTGCCCCATGGCCCTGGGAGAAGGATAAGCCCGTAGTGTTAACGAAATGGTTGCGAGGAATAAGCAATATCATGGGTCAATCGCACAAAAAAGAGTAAGCAATTCCAACCCAAAGTCACATGAAGGCGCAGGTCGTGGTAAACGAGATAACCCACCGCGGCTTCGAGGCCACGAATAACCGCCAACACTCAGACATCCATGAACATGAGTTCAGTCAACCGAAAAGAGGCAAACCAGTTGCCAAAGCCGCTCCTCGTCGCGGTGTGGTGGTCGGTACAGCATCAGGACGAAACGGCTAGTTTCTCCTCCTGTTAGGACTTCGGAACTGCTTTTGGGGTGAGCCTTTCGTCTTGCTTACCACCTCATTTGGGGTCCTTTCAAAGCTCACAAGCTCTCGTTGGCTCGCAGAACCCTCGCAAGCCAAACCTCAACGCGTGAGCCTAGAAACCAAACACAACCACGGAGCAGTTTGAACACCTGAGTGCTCAGAGCGTTGGCAAATAGAAAAATGCGTTCGAATTTCATATAGACCTCGACTCACAACTTCGAACGCACTCCCAGTCAGAGCGATACCAGAACTGGATCAGCGTGCTTGGACAGGTCACTTCCCGCCTTTAACGCTTTCCTAATTTGGAATTCACCTTTCGTGATGTACTAGACTGCCAATTCACGAATTCACAGTTGTTTTGAGAATTGGCTGGGCCACGGTCTCGAAGGCCGTGAATCTGGTCTTCATTTCTCGGTCTCGTAAGCCTCAAAGAGAGCCGACTGGGGTGGTTTGCCCCCATATCTCCGCATTGTCACGAGGGCACGCCTCTGACAAACTTGGAAGGCGGCGGGCGCTCTGTTCTTTAGCTCGTGCGGGATCACACTCTGGCAGTGTAAATATCTCCTTGGGTTCCTCAATCAGTCGTCCTTCGCCTGACTCGTTTGATTTCCGTCCGTTGGGATTGCTTGGCAATTGCAGTGGAGGAGGGAGGATGGTTAGCCTTTGCGGGATCTTGTTGACGGGTGTCCAGTGAATGGCAGGAACCCCGGAAAGGCGTGGTTTGGTGAGGACAGGTTCACCTAGCAACATGTTTCATTATCCACACAGGAAAATAATGGAAGAGTGGATCAGTTCACCATCCACCACTCCGCAAATCCAAGATACCTTATCGCATGCAATCCTTCCGTCTATACCGCTGGACAATCTATCAATCACCCATCCTACAACGTCAATCGCTCACCATGCAGGCAGCACTACACGACCAATCATCATTGACGATCCACCAACGGGGACGATGACACCTCCAGTCAGCCTTATGTTTTGCGGATTTGTCGTTCGATCCACCATCACCGTCATCTCTTCTTGCATGGTGAAAGGAGTGGCAGTGGACGCAAGGCATTGCAGGAAGGCAAGGTTTTATACCACAACTTGATCTAACCGTGCATCAGTTCTTCTTTCGGGGCGATTGTTGTATATGTTGAGGTCTGAAATGAGGAAGGCGGCGCTGAATCCTAATCATGAATCGCAAATGCTAAGTTTCCTCTCGCATGGGAATCCGTAGAATGCCTATACTTTAAGAAGCCGCCTATACGGGTTAGCCCCGTGGGTAGCGCGGGTACATGTGGGCCGTGTCGTGATGTTGTGGTTAAGGCGCTTCCAGTTTGATACGAGGATTGGACCAGGATACCCGGCCTTACTTCTTGTTTGGGGCCCTCGCTTAGGTGACGACGCCAGCTCTATTTCCCGCATGTCTCAGGTTCCTGCTCGTAACTGGATGCTAATCTCGACCATACCACGCTTCGAACGTTCTTTGTACAGTACACGGCCCTTCATGATTGTGTAATCATAACGGGGATAGAGCCCCGAACAGGAGCAGAGGTTATGGCTCCACCACCTTTCGGGATCAGAGAGACGCCATGGAAGCCCATACACCACTTCTTACCGCACACGACTGTCACTTATCCCCCTTTCCAACAGGTGTCGCTTTGAATGGTTTCCTCAATGTAAGCCTCCTTTCCTTGATACTCTCTTACATTACTGACTTAAGGGCAAGGGTAAGACCATGTTTTGGGTCTCGCATCGAGTCAATGAGCTGAGATGTCAGTCAGATGCCAAAGCCCTCATCGTTGACTTCGATGTGAACTAATCTCTTTCATCGATAAGGTTAACGCAGTGCGTAGGAACAAAGCCACGAAAGCAAAAATAGAGGCAACGTCGCGGCTTAGCGAGCCACCCCTCCATTCTTGCCTTTGCTACAAGTGTTGTTCAAGCTTGGACAGGAAATGTGGCCGGTATATCGCCTATTCGAGGCCCACATAGCACATTTTGCCAATGATACCATACGTTCAACTTCTCAAGGATCAAAATGGATACACCAGTGCCAATGTGTCTATCGAGCTCTGAGGTGAGCGTAAAGGAGTCAAGTGAACTACATATCCACCTCAGAAATACGAGAAGCGGAAGAGTTGATTGATTGATTGTGCAAGCTGAGATTCATGTCATTCCGCCTTTTTCGAATTCGCTAACCAAAATCTTGACGAGCACTGTAGCTTATCCGCCGATCCACTGTTACACCTAGATGACCTACAATGTCTGTCGTTGCATGTCAAATGAGCGATAACGTGAATGATAACAGAGCCTTTTCATGCTTTCCTGCTTGTGATCTGCATATGTTACCACTCGTGTTATCGCCGATTTCAAATCTATCTTGAAGATGAAATACATTCTGGCCTATCTGGATCTAACGTTGATCGGTGCTGGAAAAAGGATTGCTCGTCGAGTTTTTGGTTAGCTAATTGGAAATGTGGGATGAGATGAATCTCATGTTAGGATGGACAACTCACACCGCCACCTCACTTCAAGTTCAGCGTTCTATAGGCATCCATTGGTATTTATGTCGATGGCCGATAATGGCCTGGCAATCTCGAGTGTGCGATGACACGCGCCGCAACAGAGCAAACTGATATCAAGATCTTCGATCGACTACAATATGCTAGTCTATTCAACAATACGATAACTGCCCCAAAGTTCTTCTTTCACGCTGCTTTTCCGCAGTACGGCCAAACCGTCTCACTGCGAAAATATGAAAGCATCCTGATGCGCGATGAATTGAATCCTTCAAACGAACGACATCAACTTGCCTTCTTTCTCTTTCGAAAATGGATGTATGACCCCCGCCTATCCATAATGCAGACAAGGCGTTAAAGTTTACTTTGTCCCCTGTTGTTTATTGGCCATTCGAGATCTGAATGATTCGTATGACTGCTGATGTACATCGCGCATCAACCACGCATGGATAAGGACCCCAGTAATCTAATTGAACAATGGCTGAGTATAAAAGACCACACCCTGGGGCTCGTCAAAAACCGCCTTTCTTCCCCTTGGTCAGCTCTTTAGGCAGACAAACTGCCCCTGGTCTTTGGTTTGTCCTTCTCTCTTCACATTCAACGGCGGTCTAAGAGGGCTAATATTAATGGGGCATGCTTTAGCAGAGAAATGATCCCATTCCTCATTGTTTCCCTTCTGACGGCCATATTCAAAATCTCCGACTGGACCACGAGCCACATCATACACCAACAAGAACAGCAGGAGCAAATGCTCAAAAAGCAAGAGCACCTCCTCCTGGATTCTACTAGTACTCTTTGCACTGGTGTTTTGTTTTTATTTGTATATTTGTATGTTTTCCTGGCGGCCGTGCTAAACACTTTGACACTTGGTGTGCAGAGGTATTGTGAGGGAGGTTACAGGTGGAGGACAGTGAGTTCCCTTATTATTCGATTTCTTCGACTTGATAGACGAGAATTTTTAGAGGGTTGAAAAGCCGAAAGAGAAAGAGGAACCTGGATTTTGGTCAAGCGCAGACATCAGAAGTTAAAGTTTACTCCTTTGTTCTCTGGTGTTTATCCACCATCGGGGATCTGAATGATTCGCATGGCTGCGCTCGTTTATTTAGGTCTATACGGAGGCGAACGGTAACCGAGGTGGACATCAGAGCTTTCGGCCGCTCGTGATGCCACTTTGGCAATACTGACGACAAAACTTGTCTGCCCCCTGGGAGTATATCGAGTTTGCGCAAAATGACGGAGGCGTCGTCTTGCCTCAGTCTAAACTTTCCTATTTGTCATTCTATATTGGATGAAGCTGAAAATACTTTCGTTGTTTGTGTAGAATGTAATAATGATTATTTCGCTTTTCAGAGGCTTTATATACTTGTGGATACATTGTTCTAGACATGTCAAGACAAGTAAGATAAGAAAAAAAGCGAGAACTTGTGGCAAAAGAGGAATGTGATAGAATTACCACTCTAGTGAGATGGCAGGATGAATCATGGATGACAACAACTTTTGTTGCCCAATTCACGTTATATAATGTTCAGTCAGAAGAGAAATGCCCTCTTAAGGATAAGATTGGTCAACGGAGCAGTTTCAATTGATTGCGATGGGTCGCGGTCTGAGCTTAGCTGTCCTTGAACACGACTGTTGACGCTCCTAAGAGCCAATCCTAACTTGTTACACTCTCCACTCCCTGAGCATTCCCTGCAGTCCGGGTTTTTGTTTGACTTAGTGGCGAGAGCGGGTTAGCGATGGTTTTCACCGGTTGTCGACAACCCATCTAACATAATTTCCAGCGAAAACAAGGGATGTTTCGTCAGCCCAAAAAGTTCAAACCCACGTTGAAACTTTCATCTCACTTCTTTCTCTTTCACTTCAAAATAGCAAGTGAACTTCAACCCATTGACGGCATGACTCACGTTAACCCTAATCCCATTATACCCACACCGTCGATGGTTGGAGGATATTCAGGCACTCCATATTTTGTTTCTTCACCTTGCCGGGTCCGACAGGTCTTACAGAGTGTTTGGGGATGGCAAGGTGCTTTTAAACCTCATTTTACCTCATTTTGAACATTGGCCACGCCACAAGATCCGATTTTTGACAGCTCTCAGCATCCGATGGGCTCATCAAGTCTCGGCGAGGGGAGGAAGGAAAGAGAGAGCCAGCGTTACTCGGGTTGACTGTTGGAGCATATGCCAAAAGGTGCAATACTTGGGTCTTTTGGTTAGCGTTAGGGTTATCGTCGTTAGAAGAGGCGCCGTAGCGTAGTCACCAGAAGTCGCGCTTTTGTCTGTGCCCATGTTCTCCGTGTGAGTGCTGTCGCTATTGCATGGCACGCTCGCGCCATTGGCGCCGTTTGGTCCCTCATCTTGCATCCTTGGCTCCTGTACGTAATAGAACGCACGTCCTTAAACAGGAAGTTTGCGGTTTTTAAGGAGCAGCGCTAGCTTGGCCGACAGCGGCGGGCTCCAGAGCTTTATTCTCCGCTGTTTATCGGCCATTCGAGACCTGAATGATTCGTATTGCTGTGCTTTATTTAGGTCAATACGGAGGCGAAGGGCAATCGAGGTGGCCATGAGAGCGCTAATGGTAGTAACCGGTCAAAACCGGCGATAAATTTTCAGTTGCACGCGAGTCACGTAGAATTCACTGCATTAAAAACGAAGTGTAGTCTTTTGTTGCAACAACAATGCAAGTTATCCAGGTCCTTGTTTTTTTTGTGGTGCTCGCTGGACGAATCTACGATGTCCACTACGATGTCCAATCTCACAAAAATGTGTGGGCGTCATATCCCATCCTGCTCGCCACCAAGATAATTGTGGCTACATCTATTTTGGCTTTGCGATTGTGGGCTTTGCGACATCCTGAAAGACGCCAGTGGACTTTGGCCGTGTCCGTCTTCGATTGTGCGAATATTCCTCACAGAGTGAATGACATCTGGATCCTCATTGTGTTTCTGCCCTTCTTTCTTTTCAATGACCCGATGTGCGCTTTTTCTCTTGTTTTTGAGTGGTTATTGAACGCTAGTCGCCTTCAGCACGTTGTCTCTGAAGGACGGATACATTCAAGTTCCAGGACGTTACATCACATCCGAGACACACTTCAACGAAGTTGGGGCGGGAGAGGCGACGGTGGCGGAATTGCCTGAAGGGGTGACGGTGGAAGGAGGGTTGTCCGAAGAAGAGGTGGGAGAGTCCGAAGAAGAGGTGGGAGAGTCCGAAGAAGAGGTGGGAGAGTCCGAAGAAGAGGTGGGAGAGTCCGAAGAAGAGGTGGGAAAGATGTTGTCTCCTTCTCCGAAGAGGCGGGAGCAACGCTGTAGTGAGTGTCATAGAAGTGGCAATAACAAGCGGGGATGTCCTCGTTTACGTGCTGCTTCCAACTCCTCCCACATCTCCGCATAAAGAGCTTTTGTACGTCCTTCTCAATCCTTCTCATTTTTCTTATGGGTATTGTCTAACCAACCAACCAATATCCTAGTTTAGTATTTACAATAGTGGACGACTTTCCATTTAAAAAAATGCAGCCTGCGCGGAAATCAATTTAAATTCCGACTGACTAGAATTCAGGCAAATTTCCGGGCAGGTATAACCTTCCCATCGACATCTATGATGGATTCTTCCCAACAGCGTTTCAGTAAGAGGAGCAATGGAGATGCCCGAGGTCGTTATCAATGGCTGTCGGCCGATAAACCTTCATTCCTGGCGCTGATTTGCGATCCTAAATATTATTGGCAAAGCTGGAATAGTTGGCAGGTTTATGCTTTCTAGAAATTGATATCCTTCCCGAGGTTATTTGGTCAGTGTGGCGCGCTTGGGCAATCAGCGCTTTTGCTCTTTCATCTTCCATTATGCTGGCGTTTATTATTTTATTGCCTCGGCGTAATAGAAGATGCCGGCCGGACGCGTCCTTGAACAGGATGTTCGCGGTTTACGGAGCAGCGCTACAGCTGGCTCCAGAGGTCCGTCTGGCCTCAGCCTCACAGGGCCATGAATCGTGGACTGGCTCGACCCAGCCGCACATCCCCTAATGCCCCCTCAATTTGAGACGTCTCGGTCTGAGGCGCTTGCAAAAAGCGATCTCGCTTAAAATGGTGCTTCAAAGAACTGCCTTCAACCTGCTCCTCCCTGCACCCGGGTATCTTTTGAAGAAGAGAAGTGCTCATAAACGTTATCCGCATGCAGAAACAGTCTAACGAACTCTGCGCGTGTGCTGTATATATTCGGCGGAACCGTTCTCAATCGATACTATGTTCAAAAACCAGCGCAATACGCATGCAGTACCGTGATCCACTTTAGAATCGATGGCATGTGAACGTCACGAACGTTCCCGAAGACTTGCATGAGTTTGCCGCTTGGCAGTTACAATCAAGCCGACGACACCAGCGCTGAGGCAGCAGTCATACGAATCATTCAGATCTCGAATGGCCGATAAACAGCAGCGGACAAAGAAGTAAAACTTTAACGCCTGATGTCTGCATTACGGACAGGCGGGGTCATACATCCATTTTCGAAAAAGAAAGAAGGCAAGTTGATGTCGTTCATTTGAAGGATTCAATTCATTGCGCATCAGGATGCTTTCATATTTTCGCAGTGAGACGGTTTGGCCGTACTGCGGAAAAGCTAGCGCGAAAGAAGAACTTTAGGCAGTCATCGTATTGTTGAATAGACTAGCATATTGTAGTTGATCGAAGATCTTGACATCAGTTTGCTCTGGTGCGGCGCCCACTTGAGATTGCCAAGCCCTTATCGGCCATCGACATAAATAACACACCAATGGATGCCTATAGAACGCTGAAGTGAGGTGGGGGGTGTGAGTTGTCCATCCTAACATGAGATTCATCTCATCCCACCTTTCCAATTAGCTAGGGCTTGTCAACGACTTGCCAGAAGACTTGTTGCTTTGTTAATAGTCAACAACCTTGTCGTGGCGCTTGTCGGAGCTTGTTCAAAGGACCGGTCGAAGCATGCTAGTGATCCTTATCCCATTTTCATGCTGCGTTGTTCCTTATCCGCCGCCTGAAGGCGACGCTCATAAGGCGACCCATGGCCAATCCTCCTCTCTCTCCACACGTCCTAGAAATCATGAAAGCGATTTGGTGTGAGAGAATCTCTCCCTATCAACAAGTCGAATGTGAAGTGGAATCCAATATATCTGTGCATTTTTCACCACCAGATGGAGAGATAAGGTTTAGGATGATATATAAGCCAAAGACGGGCGATGGGGGAGACTGGATGGAGGTAGATGAAGAGGATGGGAGACTTCGAGGAAAGGTGCGTTTCCTTTCTGTACGAGGTTGCGAGTTTAACGCTATCACCGTGCCAGAACGACGTTCTTCAAGGGCCTGCAAGCGTGACATTCACAAACATCGGCTTTACGAAAGTCTTGCCTCCTTGCCTTCTGAATCCTCTCATTCATATTTTTTTTCAGTGCTGTCGTCCTCAAAGCAAGGCCGCATGTAACCCAGTCGTCCACCGAAGACTCCGAACATGACTCTGAATACACCGAAGAGTCTGGAGAGGATGGAGGGGCAGATGTAGATGGCGAAGCAGAGACAGTGGGCAAGGAACAACGACAGATGCCTCACCACCCGTTCAAGTCGCGGAAGCCTGATTTAGCATCGGACCAGAAGTTCAATGTTCCACAGCCAGCCACCGTTAACTTTGCAAACACTGCCTCTACGTTTGTCTTGTCTCCTGCACCCTTCGTTTGACCTATTGATCTATTGCAGTGCTCTCATCTCCTCTGCAACATGCATAGGAACTGAATCCTCCTCAGTAGCAGCAAAAAGAAACCAGGACCGGTCGAAGAGTCAGTGGTGATGCTTTTATTCTTCATTTCGAAATATCTCTTGAGATTTTGCCAGGCTCAGTGCCAGTATGTTATGAGGCAATGCGAGCATTCAACAATTCCACTTTCAGGTGAACCACGTGATGGTGGAGAAAAAACCAGCGCGGCTCCCCGATGGCCAAAGCTATCTGCAGTCAAAACATGAATGGCGTTGAAGTGACAAACTTAAACATATTCTGATACGGGCTTGATGACTTGATGACGTGCATGCTAGTTAAGGTTAGAATCCTAGAATGTCATGAAGTGTTCAGATTTCTCGAATTAAAAACGCTCGTTGAATACAATTTCTCTAGTGCTCCAACAAACAATTCTAGCACCCCTTTTTATACCTTGAGGAACTCGGCAAAATGAGAGAAACGGCAAGGGGAAAGAAAACTAGAGCCACAAATGAGTGACACAATGCAGCTCAAAACGGCGCCAAACTCTGACAGCGGTGTTGAAACTGTGCAACATCGAACAGATAGTGAGAACTTGGCCTAACTCCACAATTCTCGTACTCCGTGTCGAAAGTGTCAGAGTTTGGCACCGTTTTAAGCTGCATTCGTGCCACTGTCATTTGTGGCTCTAGTTTTCTTTCCCCTTTGCCGTTTCTCTCATTTTGCCGAGTTCCTTAAGGTATAAAAAGTCCATTATAACTTCATTGTAATTCATTCCTTTCGACCCTTGGAATCAACAGAAAGGATCATCATTCCAAACTTGGCATCTGCCACCTCTGTCACTGAATTTCCTCCTGAAATTGGCAGGCTCCTTCGTAATTGTCACCTTCAGCATCACTTTGTCGGCACGGCCGGTCCGTTGAAGGAAATTGGCTGAGGAGCGCAAATGCGAAAGTGTATGTGCCCTCTCTGACTTCAAAGCTAGAAATAAATCAACGATCTCCTTCCTTCTGTAGGCTAATCCATTCGAATCCTCTGCATGCTAGAAGGAGATTTACAAGTAGGGAGGGGTAGAGTTATATGGGAGGACTAACACCCAAGTCGCCGTGCGTTTCTTCAACTGTTGGCCCTCCTTTTAAACTGACAAATGTTTGGCCCTTATGTCACTTACTGTATACCTCAGTGCTCAATATCATAATGGTCATTCACAATTCTCTTCGCCACTCTTGTTGCGCTTTTACGTCGGCCGAACGATGGCGAATTTTACATCAACAAGGCCTTTGTCCTTGAGGTCATCATAGGCCTTGTTGGCTTTGCTTCTTCCTCCTGATTGGAACAAGGTCATCGAATGAATGGCTGGCAGCATCCACGAGTTGTTTGCTTCTCTTTGCTTTCAGGTCTTCCAAGGACCTAATCTTTGCCACTTGCCACTGTTCCCTTATCAAAAACCGCGCAAATCTCCTTCCTTTGTCAGATCAGTCTTATATAACCAACCATCAACTCATCTCCCTTACTCCATCACTCCATTGCCAGGATTTGGCTTCACTACTATTTGATATGGACCAAAAGTATATAGGCAGGAAGAAGAGGTCCCCCGTTACCTCGACTCCCTCACCATTACACCTAGTCCTTCGAACTTCAGAAACCACGGTACCCAATGGCCACGGTATCATCGTTTCACGTTGCTCGGCCCTTTCCATCGCAGCCTCCATGGATTCACTTTCACTCGCTGCCGTCCGTCCCCACTTCTCGATGCAACCACGTCTCCCGCCAATCTCAACCTTCGACCAGCCCCCCGCTTTCTTGAGGAAGAGGAGAAACGCGATTGTGGACGCGTTGGAAGGAAATAGTATCTTTGTCGCTTGGCAGAAAGCAGCGGATATGGAGGAGAGGAGGAGGATGCTTAAACTGAGAAGGGTAAGGAATATGCGGGAGTTGAGGACCAAAGGTTGCGTTGGTGAAGTGGTGAAGAAGGTTGGATTTGCTAAATGAGTATATTAAAGGGAAGAAAGATGGGAAATTGTTGTAAGTCGAATCGGTCGGTCTGCCTGGCCAAGGGATGCTGATGCCCTTCACGTCACAGATATCATTACTCCACCACAAGCTGTGTATACTGCCAACCCCACCTAGATCCCATTCCACATCATGACTTCTCCATCTCCAAACACGCTTGATCACTTTTCTATGCTGTTCTCATCCTATTTGTGCAGACCAATCTTTCCTGTTCTGTAGTTACAAACCTGCCTCATCTGAAAGAGTCAATTTGTGCACGATGTACAGCGCTGCAGGCATCCCAGTCAAGTCCAGGTGCAAAAGGTGAAAGTCTAATTTCATGCGAGTGCCTTCAGGCAGTGAGGCAATGCGAGCACCACTCAAGTGATCGGTCAACAGTTTGGCCAAGTTCAAGTTGCCCTCCTCTTCATCACTTGCAAAGGTACTGTGTTGGTCTGCAAAAAAAGATTGGAGAGGGAAATATCCTAACTATGTACAGGTGAAATACATTACCTGTGACGTGTGAGACCAAACTAATGAGAATGTGGTCTCGCACTCGAGGGCAATTCGCTTTTATCAGAGAAAGGTGCTGAAGACTGAGAAGGTGCAATTGGAAGTAAAAAGAAATCTTGAGCACACACTAAAGTAGGGATACTAGGAGACGTGAATGCTCCCGGAAAGTAGGAGGCGTAAGTGCTCTGGTCACCACCTCAGTCAAATCAGTAGATCATTGCTCACCTTGCACATCTCTCTGCCTTAGAAACATTTCAATGAAAGAAAATAAAGTGAGCAAATAATCAACGCAATATTCGGACCAAGCAGTGGATGCACCGGATGACAGAGTCGGCGCGCAAGGAACAGCGGGAAGGCCCAGGTCGAATTCCAGTTATTGATGTTAGTCATACTGCTCGTTACCTCCGCAGAGAGAGGAGGTGGCAGAAGGGAACAGACTTGATACGACAGGAAGAGCGTGCTCATTCTGTAGCCTCGGCTCGCTTTGTCACGATCCCTCGAGCCTAGTCGTCCGGGTGGAAGGACGGTCCAGCCATGGAACCCGAAGCAATTACCGTCACAGAGGAATCCGACCTTCGCGTCGGAACAATGCTTCAGATCAACGGTTATGAACAACGGATGTGGTGGCCGGCTCTATCTATGAGAGCGACCAGGCTGAGCCTTCTCCTCCTTTTGTCAGCCCATCAAGGGGTGGGTGAACTGCCTCGCACTCATTCCAGCTCCGTTCAGGGCCTCAACCTCGTCAGCTCTTTGAGGTTGTTGTGACCGCTTTCCTGTAGTCAGCAGTCGTGTTCTTCTCTTCCAACACTCGAGGCTTCTTGACAGACCATGATGTAATCGTCGCAGTCGGCCGGCCTTGAGCAATCTTGGTTTGTTGAAAGCTAAAACAACCCGCTTTCTCATGTTTGAATACCATGATCGAGCCTTCACGTCTGAATTTGGGGTCCAGTTCCATGTCATTGTCTGAGACAGATGCTCCAAGCTTGCGACTGAGCTAATGAATCAAGTCACTGATCGGTATCATTGAAACGCCCTGATTCTTCTCTTCCAGTTTTGTTTCCCCTCCTTAAAAGGAGGCCATTCTTAGTTTCGCTTCAGGGGCTCACTGATTTCATCTTTAATCAATCCGTATCTTCATTTTCCAGGTACTTTCTGTGCCATTAGTCTTCGCCAGAGATGAATGCAACGGAGGAAATTTACATCTGGAGGAAGGCATTGAGCAAACTTTATTTCCTGGCAGATTTTGCGGTCCTACACGGGTCGAGTTCTCCTGACGAGGTGATAGTAATCCGTAAGTTAAGCACCCGATCCACTCTTGCAGGCTAGCTCAACCGGTCCTCTTTGTCCTCTTAGTTTTCCCCGCAGGTTTGTGAGCTACCCACTGACACAATGATCTCTCAGCGTCGTATCAAAGGGTATTGGACATGAATGGTGTAGAGTACTTTCCTTCATCGAGTGATGGACTCGTGTGGCTTCGAGGTCAGTACTGGGTTTACGTCTGGCATGCCATTCAGCATCTCCTCTATTTCCTCTCCGCTCTCCAGTTCTGAGCCCGGCCGGATTAACATATCTGCGGTCGTTTTTAGGTCAAGCATTGGTTTCCCATTCCCAAGGCAACACGTGAAATAATCTGATGAAGTCGGGGGAAAAGATGTGTCTGCCAAAATTTCGACATTCAAAATTAATGTGAGTTACATCCTCTGTCTCTGGCTTTGCTGTGGTGGGTGATGGGTGAATGCTTTAGATAAGCGCCTTGCCGTCATCAGAAAACACTTCATTTCTTGCAGACTCAGGGCACAACTGGTAGGCGAATTCGACCCATCAAAATGTGTTGTTTGTTGTGGGACACTGTATGATATCTGTGATTCCAGCGGTTCCAATCCCCCAAATTTTCATTACAAAAGCTTTCTGTCATAACCGTTCTGTTGCGTTGCTTTCTTTCTCAGCCTTTTGTGCATTTGCGCCTACGGAAGTTTGGTGCCATCACAAGTGCTATTGTCCACTCTACTTTCCTCACAATATTCTCTGGCTACAATACCTCTGAAACGTCACTCGCGCTCAGTTATCCAGTACTTTGCTTCAAATGGTGAAAATGATGGACAGAGTGGACGAATTTGGTCGGTGATCGCGGAAGGACGAGTGAAGGACCTTTCCAGCGTCTCTTCGACTCTTTTTCGACCTCTGCCATCTCTTTTTGCTGCACTTACCCACTGCGCCAAGGTTTGCCTTTCATTTCGCATTCCGCCAACCCCTCCGCCTTTTTTTTCATTGTGGCCTCGTGGGGGCTTTCTTTTCTGTTACCAGTGTCTTCTCTTCCTCCCCCCTCTCTCCTTGCTTCTAGTGTCCTAATTGACATGTGCCTTAAGTCCCTTGCCCGCCGCTCCCTGTCTGCTAGCCTCACTCCCTCCCCGCACTTCACCGTCCTTCACGCTTCCACCAAGCCTGTGAGCGCTCTGCAGTCAAATGTGGACTGGAGGTTTGACGTCGGCTACCGAAAGCGAAGATGTGTCGAGCGGCCAATAATCAACATGGGATGTCAGCGGGACGTGTAGCACTTTCTTTGGCACCTTAGTTCGCACTCCATCTCCAGTCCTCACCGTCCTATGCCTCTCCCGTATTCCATGCCCTCCCATTCTCTCTCCCACGTCATCCCCCACCTTCTATCGCACTCGGGCTCGCACTCCATGGCTCCCTCTCCATCGACGCTGGCTTCGTCACATCGAGATCAACAATGAAATGGCTGATTGAGAAAGAGGATGGCAATGGTGACAGTGTTGGACCAGGAGGACGTTTAGGTCGGCCGCTCTCGTCTCCTAAGCCTCTACCCTCCATCCCTCTTGTCTCCCGCTACCGACTCAAGTGTCATCAATATTCTCGCAGGTGGCCACCTCCGCCTCCTCTGTCATCCTGATTGCTAACTACCCTCCCTTACTGTCCCAGCCACATCTAGCTAGAGATGCCAACGAGTAGTATGTTCCACTCGCCTGCGATTGTCACTAACACTATGCAGAGGACGGGAGCCAAAATGAACAGCCTGATCCTACTCCAGCAGCTCAAGTGATTCCTTCCATACGCACAGGAGGAGAGTAAGAGGTATGTACATACCCATACATTCCATTGCCTTCTCAAATTTTTATAGAGGGATCACTTGAGAGCAATATTTCCCGTCCCAATGCCAAAAGGGCAAAGTTGCTCCGACCGAATGCGATACCCCAGCTTGAAAGCGACTACCTTCCAAAGCAGTGATTCAACCTTCAGAACCAATCCGTAGCCTGGAGAATGCACGATTTGACTTTGGAAGCATAATAGGTGAGATTGTGATTTGTGCAACTTAGTACCTAACTACAAATAGCCCCTGAACATGACTGGACTCATAAGTTATCCTGTTATTTCCTGAAAGGTAATGTCACTGATGAGATTAAATGTCGCTTAGATCCCTCAGTTCGAACAGAGGGAGATATGCTGCAGCCTACTTTGCCTTCTCTGATTAGCCCGGTATCACCAAAACGAGCATCTAAACGTGGCGAGTTTCTCATCATTGTTGTTTGATGGCCTTCTAAGTATCCTTTTTCCGTCTAGCTCTGTCAGTAAACAGCATTTCCAGTACCACTTCTCGACGATCTCTCTGAATAAAAACCCTAAAGGAGCGTGAAGGAGACTTTGGTGTTTCAATGGACATGGAAGATGTTTTAGGTTCACAGTCATGGTCTCTCTTTCTATGGTTGTAAATTAACCATATGACAGATACAAATGCGATGCCAATTGAAGGTGAGTCTCCAGTTAGCTCCATGCCACCGATTCGGTTCTGTTGTAGTTGAGCGTGTGCAAGAAACTAAATCTCGCAGCGATTCTCCATCAAAAGGGTCGGTTAGTCGAAGAAGAAAAGTGCAAGAAAATAGAGCAGACCAAAACAACGTCAGAAGACCTGTTCACTCTCCAGGTATGCAGCAATCTTATGTTCATAGCTCTAGGCAACTTGTGTTACTAATGGGCTTGTGAAGGTTTCATTCAAAGCGGACTGGCCGAAGTCAAAGCATCAATGATGCCATTGCGGTTAATTCGCAGTAGTGGTACGCAGGTCCTATATTAGTGTTCTTAGCAATTCGTGTATGGCAGATGAAGCCCAGCCAATGGAACAAGAAGGCAACGAAGCGGCTCCTGTAACGATAGAAGGAGAGCTGAGCACTGTTTCAGCAGTTTCTTTCGACTTCGATGCGGTCACAGATTCGGGCGCCAATCATGACACAGTTCCTGCAGAAGACAGTGGTGGAGCAAGCAAAAGGAATCCCAATGTTTCATCAACAGGTTTGTCCATCATGCACATAACTAGAACCCAACTCCAATTATTCACTTCGTCAGGTTCTGCTAACACAACTACGACAATCGACTTGTTGATCGAAAGGCTCAACAACTTGGAGCTCCAGCATGCTGTCCAAGCAACAGCTTCAACAAGAGCAAATCAAGGCCTTGAAGAAGACACATGAGGAAAACAATCTTCTTAAAGCTAGAATTTGCCAGCTAGAAGCAATTCCAGAGGATGTGCCTATGGAGGAGGATAACAGTACGTTGTTGATAAGTATTCAACAGACACTTACACAGCTCTAGTTCCGGCTCCTCAGACTCCAACAGTTCTCCACTCTGCAACTTCTATTTCCATTATCCCTGTTGCCGAAAGACGACGAGTATTTCAGCCAGAGATGATCCTTAATCCACCACCTTTGTTCCGCAATCAGAAGCATTGCCGTTGAATTCCCAAGCTGCGCGAGGACCTGCTACTCATGAAGGTTCTCCAATCAGAGCAAATCGAAGCCCTCCAACTCGAAAAAAGTCTGTTCGCCGTTCACCGCCAAAACAATCTCCAAATCGGAGTGCTCGCCGTGAGCGAATTGATGAGAGGACAGGGTCTTCTCACTCTAACGACGAAAATGATCGATTATCACCGAGTCCTGGGGCCTCAAAGCGACGGAAGGTCCGGATGCCGTTAAGAGAGAAGCTCCTCTACAAGCATCCGCTTGCGGAATACAACAACGGGAAGATGCCTCGCGCAGCTCTGAACACAAAGGTTAGCATTCCATGATTTTTTTAGGAAGGTTTGCTGAGTTACAGTCTTCTAGACCGCTTTTTATCACCACAAGTGTGTCAGAGGCCTTCGTCCCTCAGGCCCCCCAACCCACTCGCAAGGGGCATGGCCCCTTGAACCCTACTGTGACTGTTGTGTGGGTTCGAGTCCAGTATGAAACGAATTTTTTTTACCCCCTTCAGAACAAATTTTCCTCGCGGCTTCAGAAAGGCGCAAGCATATGCAGTAAGATGGTGTAATTCATTTCGTTTCAATGTGCCTGCTGAGGGAGGTGTGAACGCTCAAAAGTGCGTTTTATGACTCATGCCAAGAACGGATGGCTTTTAGAGGTAAGGATCGAGGTAAGGATATGCGCCTTTGTGCCGGAATCTTGCTTACGACTGACGTTCTTACCTGCCAAATCCACAATGCTGGACTGCTTATACTGAAAATTTCAGAGCGGATGGTAGCTACCTCAAAGTTGGGAGAGATATCGATCGAGCGCCATTCCTCGTCCCTGCCAACAAGGTTCTCGCTTACGATCGTGGTAAACTGCAAGCTCGCGGTGTTCCGTCGACTTTTAGGAAAATTGACGATCAAGCATTTGACTACATGCGGCACATGTTGCAGCGTTTTGGTGTCGAGGAGCTTTTCCCTAACGTCGAGGAATCGAGATTCTCGCGGTTCAACAACTTTGTTCGCCATGTTATTTGTTTCACGTTCACTTGGCTATGCGACATTAAAGCCTACGCTTTTTCGGCAAACTGGTCGCCCCCAGGGGTTTGCGTAAGCGGCCGGAGGCTGCAAGCGAAAAATGGTTTTGCGCTTCAATTTGAGAATATTTGCAGCCAAAAAGCAGGTCAAAACTGGTCGACCAGTTTTATCGCTGACCAACTCCGACCCCTCAGCAGACCCGTCGCCGAGTTTTAGACCTGTTCTTAACCCCGACACCGCCGACCCCTGAGGCAACGGGTCTGCTGCCCCAAGAGGTCGGAGTTGGTCGGCGATAAAACTGATTGACCAGTTTTGACCTGCTTTTTGGCTGCAAATTTTCTCAAAATTGAGCAAACCCCTGGGGCGACCAGTTTGCCGCGACGGGTCTGCTGGGTTCCTTGCCGTCTGTACCCGCTTGAGGACGCAGGACGACGTCAACGGCAATCTTGCTGTGCATTTGGGATATTTCATTGAAATATTCACAACCGAGAGGCCGGAAAACCGGCGTCCCAAAATGGCGCAGAGGTTTCTACCTTGGCCCTCAGTCATGCCTTCTCTTGAATGAAACATGCTGCGTTTAATGAATGTGTGAATGCCCAGACGTTTTTATGCAAACCGTCTGTGCCATGGAGCGCACGGATGTTGTTGCTTGATGAGGCAATGAGTGGTTCCCACGTGCAGGTCCATCCAGATCTTCTTCCCATCATGTTGTAATTGCCGCAGCAACACTAAGTATCGGGTTACAGAGCATAATTATGATTTTCAATGTTGACAACCATCTCGGGTCGTTATGAAGTCCCCTTCCTCATCATTCAGATCTTGAAAGATCTCCGTTTCATGCTCCTTCATAATTTCATGCGCATCCCTCATTTTTCACCCAACTGCCGACTTCCTCAACACTCAGCGCACGCTCAACCTCTGATTCGACGGTTCCTGGGTCACGCGAGCGAAGCATATGCTCTGGGGGAGATTTAGGATTTGTGCAGTCCCAAACTGTGGAGGCAACTGTTGGCCTCTTCCAAACCTTTCTGCATGGTTATGTGCCGCTCTCACTGGAGCCTAGCTAGGGACTTACCTCCGACCAGAAGCTTGAAGCAGAGCTCGTTGTCCAGCTATGTCTTGTCCACGTCAAAGAATGAACGGGTAGCTATAAAAGCTGCTCTCCAGAGAGACAATAATACCTCAGTTGAGATTCCTGTCCACTTCACCCAAATCCTCTCGGCTCGTCACATTTTTTTCGTGTACCCAGATCTGCTCATCTTCACCTTTCGAATACTAGTTCTAGAATACTCGTTAGTCTCTGGTTAGCCTTCCATTTTCTGCTTGGCTCATCCTCTTGCTAACACAGACACCGATCAACATTTACAGAGCAGACTGTTGGAATTAACTTCCATTCGCAAAAAAGCAAGGTGAGTCTGAAATCTACGTCAATCATCAATCATTGCAGCTGAGAGCGCTGAGATCTGCGATGTTTCTCTTTCAGCTACATTAAATGAATCTTTCGTACATATTCCACGCTCCTTCCGACCTCTCTCACCTGTGGTATTAGGACTGGTATGATACCCGTCAGAACTCCTACGTTGAACGCTCCTCGAGGATACAAAGTTTATGTGGGAAAAACTCATGTTGTATGTTATTTATCCGCCTTGGTCATTCCCGTTATGCTGGAATGTGACAAACGCATAGAACACAACCTGGGAGACCGTACGGGGAATCTTTTGGTCGTTTGGCTCGTGCGTTCCGGCCGTATATCCCTTTAGACCGTCTCACTGAGATAGGTGGTGCAAGTTTGATCGAAGTCTTTCGAATGGATCCGATGGAAGGCAGCGACGAGTGTTATTTTTTTGTCACCTTTCGCGAGCAGCAAACAGCGGAAGCAGCAATAGAGCATTTTCACAATCTTGGTGGCCTACTTATTGTAGGTAGTTGGCTTCCTTTTTAGACACATACCCATTCATTGTCATTAGGATGGGAAGGTGGCAAGTGTTGGCTGGGCCAAGGTAACTGTGGTCCCAACACCGTCTGAGAGAGGGGATCGGCCAGGGAGTCGGTATGACCCTTTCTACCTGTATGCCTCTGCTTCGCTTTGCAGACGACCATATCTTGATTATGTTTGGCAGGAAGCACAAAGGCACCCTGGCACCGGTCAACAACATGGCAAATCGGATAGTGAGCAACAGACGACGGGCAACCTAGTACGCTGTCTCAACACCTTCATCAAACCCTCCACTTCCGAGTCGAGTCCCCTCTGCTACAACACTCCAACCTGTTCCAACGTCTACCCTCACAGTAACAAGCGTCAGCCTTTCTAGTCTCATTGACTCCCCCACTTTAATTACGTCCATATTGAGAAATCCTGTTTTTGATGACCCGACATTTCCCAATCTTACTCTCCTCAATAGGCTCGTGAACGACGTTCTTCAGCTTTTTGTTCGCGATCAGGAATTGGCGCAAGCAGTCTTGCAAGCGCGTCCTCAAATTGAGAGACTCCTCATGAGGCATATTCGTTTCACTGCCCCGACACTCAGCAGCACATTGGAAGTCAACGGCACCAACTTTCCCCCCGCTTCAAGATTTACGCTGTCTCCCGATGTTCTCGCTCTCCGTCAAGCTTGATCATGCCATTTTTTTCTTGCTTCTTGCACACCAATGTGCGTCGGGCTAGGCTGCTGCTTGCACTGGTCTTTCATATGCTTCCTTTCCTGTCAGCTCAACCTCTCCGATGCACTTGCGCTGTTCAGTTCTACTGTATCATTTCATCATTGCAGCGCTCCTGTTACAGTGTACTCTGAAAGATGCGGAGCGCCATGGTCTGTATGTTTTCAAGCATCGATTCGCCGGTGTTATAACCTTCAGGTTATATTTCAGGATGCCTCTCAGTTAGTCCAGCATTTTTCAAATAACAAAGATGTGTCCTGTTCGAGTAGCTTCGGCGATTATAGCTTGTTGCAATCTACGTACTTTCCCTTGTGATCAAACTATGCAGCGTTACTCATTGGTCACTGAACTGATCTAAAATGGATCACAAGAGAAATCACGGAACGTCAAGTATCATGCACACAACTTTCCAGCTGCCAACGCATCCATCCACAAAAAGATTTCATTCAAAACTAGCTAGCTAGAACACGGAACACGACAGGGCAAGTCAGAGTGCATACACTACCTATTATTAGGGAATGTATACGGGTCACCCGTGACCCCATGGGGAAATCCGCCACGGGTAAGAGACACAATCCATATCCCTACCCCTCCCTGTACCCGCGGAGCATTCACCCGTGCTCCCCTTGGTTGTACGGGGTTTCCCACGGGTAACCTGTGGATGCTCATGGGTGAAAGGGGCACGGGTTAGACCCATGGATATCATAGCTGAACCAAAGTTTTCAATGTATTTCGGATCATGTAACTCACAAATAGTTCCTGACCAATCAATGACAATCTCAGCAACACCTGCCGTCCTCTTCCGCTGCTGCCTGCCTCCTTTTGTTCACCATCGCTGTTCTCCAGGAGGACACAAGCTCCTTCACATCCGCTAAGAGCCCATCCTCATCCCAAAGCTTCAGCATCAACAAGGCACAGAATCTGGCATCCAAAAGTCGGTGACGAAGGTAAGTGACTGTGAGGCGCCCATCCAAAAAAGCCCTCTCAACATCAGTTGAAGAGCCTTCAGAAGATTTGTCAGAGTGATCACAAAGAGCCTTGAGGAAGGGACTAACACGGAATGGCGGAAATGTCCATCGCAAGCTCCCAGAATTTCCTCTCCTGCTCTGATCCTGCTACCTTCCAAGCCTTGTAGTGGTAGCTCAATGCATCTAACTCATTTGTTGACCCGTCCTCTCGCAAGACAATGGCTTCTGGTTTTGCATCCAAAAACTCCATAAGGAAGTCCACTTCAACTGGTGCCCCATTCAATTGCTTGATCATCGGATCATACGATGCCATTTTCATCTTCTTTCGCAGATGCCGGTCCTAACCATAATTCATTCAGGATTGTTGGTAACCAGGACATACTTTGCGGCTCATGTCAGTCTCTCCTGTCATGGTTACTGTGTAATACTTTTGATAATACTCTTTCAGGCTGTTGACTGCATCGGCAATCCAAACTGTTTCCCAATCTAGCAACTTCAAATAAGCCATCCTTCGATTTGAATGAAGAACTGTGACAAGTCGGGCAATGAGACAACAAAAAACCAGGAGCATATGAAGCGCCCAAGTGCATATATGTGCCTCATCTGTTACCTTTGAGAAGTACTTATCAAGCAGCTTGTGGGCATGCTCTGCACCATTCAGAATAGCCATATGACCCTCAGCAAAATGCCACTCACCATCCAACTGATAATCTTCATACAGCCGGGATAGGTGAATGCCAATGTTATTGAACATTGGTATCACACGAGCGAGATTGGGACTGTCAGATTGTGACATTTTGTCGCTCGTCTCCTGAAAGAGCTGGAGCACATTTCAGCACATTGCGTCATGATTATCACAAAGGCAAAAGACTTACATCAAACGACGGAACAAGCTCATCCAAGATCGACTAGTCCATTCCTGTCAGTCGGCATTTCTCCAGCTTCAGCCTTGGCTTCCGGCAGACATTTGCGATGGGCTCCCTCAGCTGCAGAGCGCGATTGACCATTGCACCTTCACCATTCCATCGGGTGGGGCAAGCACGAATGAGGTGGATTGGCCGCTTGAAGTGCTTGAGCACTCCGGCTGGGTCGTCTTTCTGCGCTTGCAGAACTTCGGTCTCCAGGCTTGTGCGTATTGCATCGCTGTCTTCAACCCTCTTGGCCAGATTAGTGACCTGATCCAATGGAGTGGCTGTGAGAAACATAAGTTGTAAGTCAAAACAACTAATCAAACCTTCGTAAGTGTGAAGCGAGCCTCACGTTCCTGCTTTGCGGAACATTCTGTTGCCATGGCCTGGTTATCAATTGCCATGATGGCAGCATCATCAGCCTGCGCTTCGTCCGAAGCCCCTTTAATCTGGTAAGCGCAGAACTGGACTCCGGGACCACTCACCAATGATGTCTGCCTCATCTCCAAAGTCCGTCTCATTGATTTCATGATCCAGTTCTGCCAATGCAGCTTCATCCAGTACAACAGATGTTCCGACTCCATGCACTGAGGACTTCTTGGTTACCGGACATTTGAAGCATGAGATAAATGCCTGGTGATGGCATTGGTTTGATAATTAACACAAAAACATTTAGTAACGCAACATACTACTAACAGTACTTTAGGGTTCAACCCTGCCTCTTTCAGGAATGAGATCCAGGCTGAATCCTTGCCTCCTGGGGACCTAGGGTACAACCCTGCCTCTGTCAGGAACAGGATCCTGGCTACACCCTTGGTTTAGAAATCTGTTCTCTGTACGTTATTAACTATAAGTGCAATTTTGCAAAACTGCACCAGATCGATAGGTTATCGACATCAGGTATAGAGGAGTCTGAGGGGTGCAATTTTGTTGAAAGTGGCCCATGTCGATAGGTTATCGACACCTCGTGTAGAGGGGTCTCATGAGTTCAATTTTGTTGAAAGTGGCCCATGTCGATAGGTTATCGACACTACGTATAGAGGGGTATGAGAACCAAAGTTTCATGAAACTCGGCCAGGCAGCCGCTTCAGATTGGCTACAGACATGGATAGATTTATACCCTGCTGAAAGTAGTGCATGCATTGGATGTATACTTGAGCAAGCGAGGGGCTGAATTGTGTAGAATCAATTTGGGGTATGCACAAACTTGAATGTATGACCAATGATCAAGATAATGGAGCTGTTTAAAATAGTAATACCATTAAAATGAAAAAGTGTTAAGAATGATTTAACAAATGTGACCTATTAAAGAGCTTGTTTCGAATCATTACGGTCGAATATGGCGATAAGCAGATGATCAATAATGGTTTTAGTGACAATGAACAAGATCATTGCTAAACACTCCGGAAGACAGGCGCATGTGAAGCTATTCTAAACCCTTTATAATTTTTAAATCTTTTAGTGATTGTAACATAAGTCTGAGCGACATAGTAAAACATGCAATGATGACGGTGGTTTGCAGGAACATTTTCAAGTGAAGCATATGGAGCTAGAGGACCTCTGTGGAAGTGATATATCATTCATATGGAAATTGCATGTATATATGAACTTTGTCGCCACATCCTCATTAGCCACCTTTGGTGATGAGCAAGACATTAGAATGTTTGGAGCAAAATTGCACTTTCCACACCCCCTCTACACCTGTGTGGATAACCTATCAACTGGGGACGTTTTGAGCGAAATTGCACTTTCCACACCCCCTCTACACCAGCGTCGATAACCTATCGACTGGGAACGTTTTCAACAAAATTGCCCTGCAGTGACCCCCTCTACACCTGTGTCGATAACCTATCGACTGGGGACGTTTTGAGCGAAATTGCACTTTCCACACCCGCTGTACACCAGTGTTGATAACCTATCGACTGGGGATGTTTTCAACAAAATTGCCCTGCAGTGACCCCTCTGCTCAGAGAGGTTTTGGTTGCAACAACCCTAAAAAAAAAAAAAAAAAACCTGTGTCGATAACCTATCGACTGGGGACGTTTTGAGCGAAATTGCACTTTCCACACCCCCTCTACACCGGTGTCGATAACCTATCGACTGGAAACGTTTTCAACAAAATTGCCCTGCAGTGACCCCGTGGGAGTAATATATCATTCATATCAAAATTGCATGTATATGTGAAGTTTGTCTCCACATCCTCATTAGCTACCTTTGGTGATGAGCCAGAGATTAGGATGTTTGGAGCGCAATTGCTCTTTCCACACCCCGTCTACACCAGTGTCGATAACCTATCAACTGGGGATGTTTGGAGCGCAATTGCTCTTTCCACACCCCGTCTACACCAGTGTCGATAACCTATCGACTGGGGATGTTTTGAGCGAAATTGGACTTTCCACACCCCCTCTACACCTGTGTCGATAACCTATCGACTGGGGTCGTTTTCAACAAAATTGCCTGGCAGTGACCCCCTCTACACCAGTGTTGATAACCTATTGACTGGGGACGTTTTCAACAAAATTGCCCGCTGTGACCCCCTCTGCTTGGAGATGTTTTTATTGTCACAACCCTTTCTTCATCATTTACACCCTTTTTCTGCAATGTTTCTGGTGCCTCTCTACATGCTCCACATGTTATCAATGTGCAGTATTCTTCTTAACAACTTTAAATCCCTTTCTGACACTAAGCTGTTACTTCCCTTTCTGATGTCTGGTGCACAAGCCATTCCTGCATGCTTACCACACATCCGGCAGGCTCCCCACACATCCGGCTTACCACACATCCGGCAGGCTCCCCACACATCCGGCTTACCACACATCCGGCAGGCTCCCCACACATCCGGCTCACCGCACCTCAGGCTGGCCACACATCCGGCTTACCATACATCTGGCTCCTAAGCTTCACATCTGTTTGTTGTTGTCTTACGTGCCCACATCTGTGGCAACAGGGCACGTTGTGTCGAATAGATTGATCGCTCTTAGAACCGATCATCCCCACATGACTTGCATTGCAACCTTGATCACCAAAAGTTATAAAAGACCCTGTTGCCTGCACTTGTTCCCCAGACAGATTGTCACCCAAAGCGTTTTTCCAGAACACATCAAACACCTGAGCATTAAACACCCCCCATTAACATATGAAATCCAAAAAAAAAACAATCGAAATGGCTTTAGTTACAGCTGCGTTTCCTTCTCACTCTATTTCATTCGGACCCGGATTGGCTTTCGGTCCCCAATTGGCTCACAAGATCAACTCCTACCCCAAGGTAGACGTGGCGAGACCTACCATCATCAAGTTTGTGCCCATCCACGTGAACAATATAGACCCATCCAGTGGGTCATTTAAAGGTAGAACTCCTAGCCCTATAATGCCTCAGTGATCATCATGCTGACTCAGATATAGGACAAGCTCAGTCTGGCCCAGCTAAGAAAAGGGTGCCCCATACAAAGCCCATCTCCAAGCTTGGGGCATTCAGAGCAGGTGGCCATGTGATCAGCACTGGCCCTGACAATGAAGGCTGGCGAACCATCATTGCACACCCACATCTACAGGCAAAGCGGGCGAGGGAGGCAAAGCTAGCAAGGCTCGCTCTGAACAAGCAGCCAAGGTTCAAGGCCCACCCGATCTCTCCTGCATCAGCAGGACCAACAAAGTTGCAGAGACCAGTCGGTCTACGTCATATCAGTCTGGGTATGCTGAAATCTGCAACGCGACAAGCTAGGCCCCCAGAATATGGTCGTCTTCACTCACTCCCATTGAAGAGCTCCTGTCACAATTTACCCACGATTTCGAAAGCAACTGGCACGGTCCCTTCCAATGCTCCAAGTTCAAAGGTAGTCACTGGAACGAGTGGGAGAAACAAACCGCAAAAGAGTGCAAAGAGAAACAGTACTTCTGTTGACCATGGAGGGAAGAGACATGGAGGGACATCCGCTAAGGAGGGCATGAAGGAATGTCAAGGAAGTGGAGAAGTGGAGGGGCTGGTGGGGGGAATCGAGCAAGGAAGATCGGCACCCGAGACAGAAACGTGGGATTACGGACGTTGATGTTTCAGAGGAGACATCGTCAGAAAGCGAAGCGGAGAAGAGAGCGAAGGAGAAGAAAACGCCAGCCACAAAGAAGAGAAAGACTGAAGGGAAGAAGAGGGTAGGGAAGAAACTGGTCAATTATGGGCTGGGAAGAAGCGTTATGGTCAGCAATATTCATCCTCATTGGGCTTGCTGACCATGGTGCAAGTGTCATGACACCAGAGACAAGCAAGGGAGGGACAATCAAGCTCCCATTCAACTTCATGTCTCCACATCTAGGGTAAGTAACACCGTCTGGATGACAAAGCTAAGAGTGCTGCAGGAGGATCACGTTGGAAGATGGAAGTGTCCGTCTACGCCAGTTCACAGACTTTCCCACCTTGGCCCCACTCTTCTTGTGGTACGAATTTGGATATGAGCCATCGGTAGAACAAGCGAAGAAACATGCGTTATCCCAGGCAACAATCGATTCGCTTGCAAATGGAGCCGCCTTCATCAACAAGTACAAACAAAACACGGCGGTGGCCATTGATCGTCGAGGGTATCAACTTGAGGACCTGCCTCCTGCCCTTCGCCAGGCCAAATTCGGCAAGGAAGTGGTCAAATCCATATTCTACAAAAAAAGCAAACCAGTCCGTGTCGAAATGCTACGATTGGCACACGAATTTGGAATGGTACCCTGGGCACACCTCCATCACTACACAGAAACCACCAAAGTGGATCAAGCGATTTATGGGAACCCCGCTGGAAGCTTTGTGCACATTGATAGGCTTGACCCCACCATGGCAAAGGTGACCGCTGAGTAAAAATCACATTCAAGTGACTGAGAAAGATCACAGGCCAAAGTCATGCTGAACAACTGCCAACCGAAAACAGCAGATCAGGCATGGAGCACTTGTCAAGCCGGAAGGATCGCCATCACGAAGCTCTGGTTTGGTCACGAAGGTGAGTCCTCACATCTTTGAGACAACAGGCTGACCCACTCGACAGCGGAAGACAAGGAAGGCAATCTCGACAGGTACTGCGAGAGAGCAGCTCAGGCCGCGTTCGCAAGAAAAGTGTTCGAACCGCTGGCTCTCACGTTCCGTCGAAAATACAACAGGGCTATGGAGAACTGGAGAGACATCACCATCGTCCTAGATAGTATGCAGCCCCAGTGCTTTTAGGCAAACTGACGATGAGGACAGAGTTGATGCCTAGCTGGGACAAGTCAGACGAGGAGAAGACGTTGGATGCAGAAACTGTCAAGGCAGATGTAAGGGATCCTCACCAAACAAGCACAGATCGACTCCATGAACAGCAAGCGATCGAACTCCTACATCTTTGCCGACATGTCATCTCAACATACTCCACATGGGGTCTTGATCTCCGTCAACATCCTGTGGCTTTTCGAGAGAAGACCATCGCCTTTGTCATGGATCAGATCAAGGGATTCATCATGGACAAAGGAATAATCCTCACATCGTTGCAGAGCCAGGAACGTGCTGAGTGTATCTGCTCCATAGTGACCATATATGGAGAGATGGACAGGTACGTCGGCGCTCATGGCCAGCAACATGAAGTTTGAGATGGAGGACGACGAGAGGAGCGCCTTGGCCATGGAGTGGAACTTTGGAGCCAGTACGAGCAATGTGGAGGAGATTGTCACTTTGATGGAAAGCCCATCCTTGGATGGTGTAGCAGAGAAGACAGTGTAGGCGATGGAGAAAGCTTTGGCCGAAGATCCCGGAGTGAATGAAGTTGCCACGCTCATGAAGGATGAAGTCATGACGGACATGGGTCTAGAGACAGACAAACCATTCCCTGGTTTCCGGTCAACAGTCTACCCCATCAAGGACCAGAAAGAAAAGAAGCTGGGGGACCTGGGGGAAGGGGAACCCTTCGATCTCTTCGGACACCAAGTCGAAGGAATCCACTGCATCGTGAAAGGACTCCATTCTGCCACCGACTCACAGTTGGCGTGGGCAGAACATCAATGTCGGTTCCTGTGTGCTTCGGTCAGTCTCGGAAGACCATGACTGCAACAGGGACCTTAGCCTATCTGCACCACCTTTACAAAAACACCTCCACTACCCCAAACCTGGACAAGGTCTGCAAAGCGGTAGTGCATGGAGTCCTCAACTATCAAGGAGAATACAATCCTCCAACAGGAACAGATGCTGTCAAAGTCCTTACCAATGTTTTGGAAGAGATCTGCGACCAGAAGTCTCGAGAGATGTAAGGAGAGGTTTCCCAAGATTACTTTGCGCTCGTCAAGTCCGCAGTCCATCACATCGCAATGCTTCTCAAGGACAAGCCTGACTGGATCGACCCTTTGAAGAGACGAGGCGAAGACACCCTCAAGTACACCGCTCTTTTGAAAGAGAAAGCCAAGATAGCACTCACCGGTTACACATTCCCACCATTTCTGAGTAAGCCTCCTGCAAACCACATCTAAGCTCATGTTTCATTCAGGAGACACACTCGTCTTTGCAGGGGATGGGCGGATGAAGAATCTTCCCTCATTACTCATAGTTCCTCATAACCTCATGAACCAATGGAGGATAGAAATTGAGAACAAAATGGATCCCTCCCACCTCTGATACCTCGTCTATGGCGATGATGTCCGTTCTCGGGCCACCTTTCACAAGAGTCACAAGAATCTCTTGGAGGGAAAAGAGAAGGACACCTCCAGCATAGTTGTCATCATTTCTGACAACACCTTGACAACAGAAGTGGATTGGCTGGAGGGCAAGAACAGGATCGACATCCACCGGGTACGAGAGAAGTCAGAGCTCACAAGATAACACCTTCCATCTTTGACTATCGCTTTTGTCTCACAGTAGTGGACGAACATCACACCCATCAAACAAGGGGGAACTCACAGCAGCTGTTCACCAGGCATGCTGCAGGGTCCAGGCGGTGCTCGCCATCACCGCCACTCCACTCTTCACACGTGTGGAAGTAAACACGCTCTTTTTATAAGATGCAGCGAACAACCAGAAAAGGACATATTCGTGCAGGTCCTATCACTAGGACTTGTCCTCACGACTTGAGTCATGTATTTGACAGTCGCAGAACTGGCGAGACGGATCTGTTCAGCCGGAGGAGGGCAGGGACGATGCAGGAGAAGAGGACGTTCAACTTCGATGAAGAGGAGATTCCCATAGGTTTCGAACAGCTGAAGGAACAAGAGGCCAAGAAACTCTTAGAAAACAACAAGAAAGTGCCCACCAGGCAGCAGATGTCTTAGAGGGGATCAGCGGGATGGAAGCAGAGTTTGAGACCACAAAGACAAAGGCATCTGAGGGACAAGGTGTCAGCATCGCGGAGATGGAAAGGACAGACATCAAAGCGATGGCTGAGTCTGTGAAGAAGGCTGCAGGATTCCTTGAGGCTCTGGGAGGAAAGAACATCACACAGAGGGAGGAGGAAAGAAGACATCGGAAGTAGCAACCATGCTAGCCTAGAAAATCTTTCATCCCCTTATAATCCGGAGGACTCAAGCATCAGTGGACAAGAATGGCAAACCCATCTCTGTCCAAGAGCCCATCAAGATCAAGAAAACGACAACCAAACTATTGAAAGCAGAAGCCAGTGTGCACAAGGACATCGTCAATGCTGCAAAGAGCGCACCTTCAGATGGAAAGGGAGACAGATTCTGGACCCAATATAGGACGATGCTCAATCATGTCTGCTTCCCAACTGACCGCCCCGACGACTCTACTGTTGCCTCCTTCTGGGGATTCCTCGGTGTCCAAACAGAGAGAAGAAAACCAAACAGATCATTTGGAAGACCAGATGGAGGTGGATGCAGTCACACAGCCAGAGCCCAGTTCATCCTGCACTCAAGAGGGCGGCATGTAAGCCGACAGCCAGCAGCCACGTGCCTCAGATGCCTCCATCGTACCAGAGGATGATTCCACAGGTCCATGGGGGCAAGCTAGCAAGGTGGACAAATGGACATGGATCCCACGTGAGGTACCAAAAGGGTGGATACCAGAGAGTCCAGCTGAGGATCCTTATCCATCGACAAAGCTCATGTCCTTGTGTCACCTGCTCAGAGAACTGGTCACAGACAAGGATTGGAAGGGGAAGATCACCGTATATGTCTCCTGGCCAAGCAGGAAGCCAATAGTCCCAAAGGCAAGTAAAATGCATTCCGATAACCAGGTTGACTGGTTTCACAGTATATGGAGTGGTATGACATCCCAACACTGTGGGTGGATGGCACCAGTGTGAAGGATTCAGAAGATGGCCACAAAGCGATGAGGATGGTAAACATGGAGGCGCCTTACTTAGCAGATGATGGCTCACTCCTTCAGAGGTGGTGGTCTTCTTGCCTGTAAGCAATGTGGGCATAACCTTGTACCGATGTTCTCACTTGATCCTGCTGGTGAGTTGTGGGCTATTTCAGATGTAACAAAGCTAACACTGTCAATCCAGGATGTTCAATGGTCAGCCTTCGAGATAGAACAGACCATCGGAAGAGTCTACAGGTACCCCAACCCATACCATGTCACCGTCTGGCGCTTGGTCTCCGAAGGGAGCACCGATGTGCCAATGTCAATCATCGCCTCCACCAAGCGCTTCCTCTCCCATACGCTCCTCAATCCACAAGACATGACATTGCTGGAATCTTAACTTCCAGAGATGCTCGACCTCGTTCAGAAGCTCATGGGAGTCCAAATTCCATGGCTCGATGCTGAAGAAGTGGACTCTGATCCAGAGGAGGTGAAGAAGAGGGAGAACGACGACCCGAAGGGATTGTTGGGAGATCGCCAATTTCAAACGTCCAAACGTGTGGAGAGACTAGAAGAAACAGAAGCCATCAAGACCAAGTCCATAGAGAAATATAGGGCAAAGGACATCGAGATTCAGAGAGCATCCGTGTTGTATACACATTCCATCAAGGCCGAGGAGGCAGACATCCCGAGGGAAGCCAAGGGGAAGAAGGTCCAACGGGACAAGTGTGAGGCTGAGTGATCTAAAGGTGATAGGACTACAATCTACATGGCCCCACTTACCTAGTACGACCCCCCCAGATGATGTCATGGTCGCAAGGCGCGCGCATTACGCAACCTGCATCCACTACTTTCCTTGATCAGTGGAAGTCTTCAACAGTCGCTGACGATGATCTGGACGATGATTGAGAGCCTTCGGTGGGTAGAGAGGCTTGGGAAAGTGAGTTCTGAGAGGAGGCGACAGAGGAGATTACGCCGGAGATGGTGAAGAAGGTGAGGACGAGAGCTAATAAGAAGGCGGACAGGAGGATTAAACGAATGACGACTCATAGGTTTATGTCACAGGTGTTATTGAAGGCTCTCAAAGATGAGAAGGGATTATGGGAAAGTCAGCGGGATGAGCCAGTGCCTATGGACGACCATGCTCATGGCTCAAGTAACAAGAGGAAAGGATGGGCAATGGTTGCAGATGGGCTCAAGAGGCTCAGGAGCTCTGGGGCCCGATAGTTCGGATTGTATTCCTCGTCGATAGAGAAATAATAGAACCAATATATTCAGCTTCCGCATGGACGGACAAGGAGCAAAGTCGAGCCACCAATGCAGTATGAAGCGAGCGAAGCAAGCACAACTCTGATATATCTGAGATGCTTCATCACTGTCAGGCTTGCCCCTACGCATTACCGAAATGCACCATTTGATGTCACGTGACCTACTTTAGTACGTTGTAGGATCACGTGCCTACCCGTTACCGGTTTGCGCACGTTCGCGCTGACCGCCGCCTTCCCCCATCTCACATGAATCGCCGCTCAGCAAACCTTATACATTTCGCCGGTCTACACCGTCGCCATTATTGCCTTATTATCCTTTCTCACTTGTACTGCCCAGTATGTCTTATTTCCGAGTATTTCCTTTATTGCTTGCCTGATCTAGCTATCTTACATGTTTCAGGAAACGTATGTTACAGTTTATGGCAGTACCTTTGCATATGTATATATACATTGAGATGTAGTGGTGGTGACCTCAGAGTATTCCCTTAGGTTTACCTCCACTACAGGTTAGTCTTCTCATGCTATACTATCCACTTAGGTTTACCTCCACTACAGACGCATCGCCCGTCGGCGACCGCACATAGTGTCAGCCCTAACAATCACATCGCGGTACCATCTCTATCTCCATCGATTCTGCTTGAAAATAATGATGTAAACTCCAAGTCCTGACCTTGTTCACTGATCCTTGGTTCTTTTGCTTCATTCAGCACGAGTGGCCACAAGGTTAGTTGATCTGCGAAGTGTCACTTCTTTCGCACCCCTTTGTGTCTTTCTACCTTCTCGTTGACAGGGCTGTTCAATATCGCAATTGACATAATAGGCGGGCATGATTGGAAAATTCCAAGAGTTCAATTCCTCTGCATGGTACTGAGAATTAAACAAAATATAAGTGCATCGCGACACAGGCTAGCACGAGCACCTGCTCTTGTGCTATCCTGATACCTTTCTAAATCTGAAAATCTGGGTTCTTCCGGAAAGGAGAAAGGGACAACCACTTTATATATACCCCCCAATCATCTTTGTCCTTTCCATCCCTTTGTACAGCTCCTAGCCCGACCGATGTATAGAGAACATATGTCTCAACGGTTATAAATTAATTTTGCAACTTTGAATGTACTTTGTTTAATTGGAGATATATGCCAAATATCGACCAGAGCAGTCTAATGAAGCAAGCATTTCAATGGATAAGTGATTTAAGATGTGTCTTAGAGAGGACATTGCCTGTGCCTATGAGTGTTTATGTGGACATGACATTTAGACTGGATTGTTATTCCTATTTGTGGCAGGGTTCTACCCTGATTGACTAAGAGCCAACAGTTTCGTGATGATGCTGTTTTTATTGGAGGCAGGGTCGCACCCTGGGTGCCTAGGAGGCAAGGATATAGCCAGGATCCTGTTTGTTATAGAGGCAGTGTTGAGCCTAAAGTACTGTTAGTAGAGAGGGAAATAGACTGTACAACTTTCTCTCTCGTCCTCTCTAGAATGCGAGTCAAATATGAGTATCTCCAGCATCATTCCTCCCCACCCTCCCGAACCCATAGGTTATTTCCCTTGCCCACCCTCAACTCTCTCACCATGCTTCTAGCTGTACGTATTGCTTCCTCAAGCCACCCTCCAAAGAACAGCCGAATCATCAACGCACGTTTTCTCATTGTCTTAACCTTTTCAGCTCCATCCACCATATCCCTCTCCTCCTTCACCCCCCTGTCCCCAAAGAACCAGCAGATGAAGTCTGAGAATACTAATCCTGTGAATTCCCAGTCGAGCATACAGTACCGAACATCTATGGTTAGTATCGCTTTTGCATTTCGGAGGGTGTGGAAGAACTGAGGGGAAACGAGGTTTGAAGTTTCCTCACCACCGTCGAGGTAGAGTCCGGTCAGATGTTTGACGTGTGATAGGTCGAGCGGAGTGGGTAGGATGGAGATCTTTCCATCAGGCGAGTAGGGGGCGAGTGTGATATTGAGATATTCGAGGAGAGGCGGCAGACAGGTGCCTGAGACGGAGGGAGGGAGGGGACACAGGTTGGAGAGAATCAGGAATCTGATGGGAGTGGGAGAGGCAGCTACTAACAATACTTTAGGGTTCAACCCTGCCTCTTTCAGGAATGAGATCCAGGCTGAATCCTTGCCTCCTGGGGACCTAGGGTACAACCCTGCCTCTGTCAGGAACAGGATCCTGGCTGAATCCTTGCCTCCTGGCAGCCCAGGGTACAACCCTACCTCTGTTAGGAACAAGATCCTGGCTACATGCTTGCCTCTTAGGCACCCAGGGTATGAACCTGATGCTGTCGGGAACAGGATGCTGCGTACATCCTTGCCTCCTCGCCGCCTAGGGTACAACCCTGCCTATGTCAGGAACAGGATCCTGGCTGAATCCTTGCCTCCTCGCGGCCCAGGGTACAACCCTGCCTGTGTCAGGACATGATCCTGCCTACATCCTTGCCTCTTAGGCAGCCAGGGTATGAACCTGATGCTGTCAGGAACAGGATGCTGCCTACATCCTTGCCTCCTTGTCACCGAGGGTACAACCCTGTGTGTGTCACGACACGATTCTGCCTACATCCTTGCCTCCTCGCTGCCTAGGGTACAACGCTGCCTCTTTCAGGAATGAGATCCAGGCTGAATCCTTGCCCTCCTGGCTGCCTAGGGTACAACCCTACCTCTGTCAGGAACAAGATCCTGGCTACACCCTTGGTTTAGAAATCTGTTCTCTGTACGTTATTAACGATAAGTGCAATTTTCGCAAAACTACACCAGATCGATAGCTTATCGACATCAGGTATAGAGGGGTCTCATGAGTACAATTTTGTTGAAAGTGGCCCATGTCGATAGGTTATCGACACCTCGTGTAGAGGGGTGTCATGAGTACAATTTTGTTGAAAGTGGCCCATGTCGATAGGTTATCGACACCTCGTGTAGATGGGTCTGAGGGGTGCAATTTTGTTGAAAGTGGCCCATGTCGATAGGTTATCGACACCACATATAGAGGGGTCTGAGAACCAAAGTTTCATGAAACTCAGCCAGGCAGCCACTTAAGATTGGGTACAGACATGGATGGATCGATACTCTGATCAAAGTAGTGCATGCATTGGATGTATACTTGAGCAAGCAAGGTGCTGAATTGTCTAGAATCAATTTGGTGGATACACAAACTTGAATGTATGAGCAATGATCAAGATGATGGAGTCGTTTGAAATAGTAATACCATTAAAATGAGAATGTGGTAAGAATGTTTTAACAAATGTGACGTATTAAAGAGCTTGTTTTGAATCATTACAGTCAAATATAACGATAAAAAGTGATCAATAATGGTTTTAGTGCCAATGCGCAAGATGATTGCTGAAACATATTACAGGACAACAGGTGCATATCACGCTGTTCTAAACCCTTCGTGACTTTTACATCTGCTAGTAATTGTAACATAAGTGTGAGCAACATTGTAAAACATGCAATGATGAGGGGGGTTTGCAGGGTTTGGGTTTCATGTGGAGCATATGGAGCTAGAACACCTCTGTGGGAGTAATATATCATTCATATTGAAATTGCATGTATGTGTGAAGTTTGTCTCCACATCCTCATTAGCTACCTTTGGTGATGAGCTAGAGATTAGGACGTTTGGAACGCAATTGCTCTTTCCACACCCCCTGTACACTAGTGTCGATAGCCTATCGACTGGGGACGTTTTGAGCGAAATTGCCTTGCAGTGACGCCCTCTACACCATTGTCGATAACCTATCGACATGGGATACTCTCAACAAAATTGTACTGATGAGACCCCTCTACACATGGTGTCGATAACCTATCGACATGGGACACTTTCAATGAAATTGCACCCCTGAGACCCCTCTATACAAGGTGTCGATAACCTATCGACATGGACCACTTTCAATAAAATTGTACTCATGAGACGCCTCTATACCTGATGTCGATAAGCTATCGATCTGGTGTAGTTTTGCGAAAATTGCACTTATCGTTAATAACGTACAGAGAACAGATTTCTAAACCAAGGGTGTAGCCAGGATCTTGTTCCTGACAGAGGTAGGGTTGTACCCTAGGCAGCCAGGAGGGCAAGGATTCAGCCTGGATCTCATTCCTGAAAGAGGCAGGGTTGTACCCTAGGCAGCGAGGAGGCAAGGATGTAGGCAGCATCCTGTTCCTGACAGCATCAGGTTCATACCGTGGCTGCCTAAGAGGCAAGGATGTAGGCAGGATCATGTCCTGAAATAGGCAGTACCCTGGGCTGTGAGGAGGCAAGGATTCAGCCAGGATCCTGTTCCTGACATAGGCAGGGTTGTACCCTAGGCGGCGAGGAGGCAAGGATGTACGCAGCATCCTGTTCCCGACAGCATCAGGTTCATACCCTGGGTGCCTAAGAGGCAAGCATGTAGCCAGGATCTTGTTCCTAACAGAGGTAGGGTTGTACCCTGGGCAGCCAGGAGGCAAGGATTCAGCCAGGATCCTGTTCCTGACATAGGCAGGGTTGACCCTAGGCGGCGGGGAGGCAAGGATGTATGCAGAATCGTGTCCTGACACACGCAGGGTTGTACCCTCGACGATGAGGAGGCAAGGATGTAGGCAGGATCATGTCCTGACACAGGCAGGGTTGTATGGTGCAGGACACCTAGTCCCAACCTAAAATATGCAACGGAAAGTCAGCGGTGAAAAAAGCTCCAATGCACTATTTGTCTTACAGATAGCTTATTGAGGCCTATAAGATGCAAACTGTAAGACAGAATTTTGATAACTTGATTTCCGGCTGAGCACTTTCAAGTCAAATTCTGAACATTTCGGAAAGATGTGAATTGCTTGCAAATTGCTGAAAGTAGCCGGTTCGGCCCGTATATAGCCGAGGAAATCTCGGCTCCGAGCGGCTCCGGCGGTCGGATATCGGCTCCGAAACACCTTTTGCAACCTTGGGACAAAACTGTGTCGCCCACTTTGCATTCCTTGCCTTTGAGTAGCATATTTACGATGGGCAAAGGACGCCCAACCCTATCTCAGAAAGCCAAAATCCTCAAGCTTCAAGCCGGTCGCCAAGCAAAACGAAAGGAAAAGCAGCAAATACTTGTTGCAAAGGAATTTGCCCCGCAGGAAGGCTCCCCTGGAACAAAGAAGACTGTTGAGAAGCGTGTGAGGACAAAGTCCCCATCCTTGCCCCCATTCCCGCATCCTGTGTCTCCCAACCATCCTCCACACTTCACAATCCCTCTGCCACCTCCAGACCTCCCTCCAACACCCAAAGACCTCCGAACGACGCCTTCACTCCCTTCAACATCCATTGACTGCCCACCACCTCCTGATCCACTTTCCATAGCCGAAATCGACCGCTTGCTTGGTCTGGTTGATGGCGATGACCTTGTGTTCTGTTCTCAGATGATGGAAGACACGCTGAAGGAGCTGGAAGCAGAGGGGGATGACGAGATGGAATTAGACGATCTGTATCATGCTGGACAGGTAGTCACCGATGGTTTGGCTTTTGAAGACGATGTTGAAGAGCAAGTGTATGATGAATCCTTGGAGCATTCAGAGTATGTCTTCTCATTCAATAGTAGTTTCCAATAAAGTAACATCATGTCCTCAGCCATGCCTCAGAAGAGACCGCCCAGGAAGAAGAATTGGAGTCGAGTAATGACGAATTGGTTCCTGCTGCCGCGTATGGATTGAAGCTGCTTGAGCGGGCTGAAGAGGATCTCCTTCGGAGGGTCTGGGAGGTGTTTTCAGAAGGAAAACAGCCCGATAGGGGATGGAGAGCGGCTGAGAAAGAATTGAAACAAAGCGGAGGATATGGTGGAACCGGCAAGATGGCAAAGTCCACAGCTTGGGACAAGAAACAGAAGGAGGAGGCAATGAAAAGGCATGTTGTTCACTGCTCCCCAATGTGGTTCTAGCTCTAGCTAACCAACTAAAGTCGGTGTAGAGCAGCAGAGAATACGAAGTCCCTCTACTCCTTTCTCCACCCCATCCCCTGCCACCCACTCCGATCAAGCTCGTCTTCCACCATTTCCACTCTTGATGACCACAAAAATGTAATCGAAGCCCACAATCCCCTTCCCATATCACCACCCGAGCACCATCCTCATCCTCCTTCTCCCATCCTTCCAGTGGACATTGATATTTATGTCACCTCGGATTCTAGTGGGTCAGAAGCTAGAGATGAACCGAAGAAGATGCGAGGAGGTCGGGTTAAGCCGACTCTTCTTGAACGACAGGACAAGCCACCTGCTAAGAAACCATGCCTAAATCGAAACGAGAACAAGCAAGCTCGGGAGGTGAAACTTGAAAGCTACGAAGAATTTGCCAAGGTGCTAAGGAAGGTGCTGGAAGGCAACCAGTTTGTTAGTGAGCTTCAAGCACGCCGCACTCGTGCATTGGAGTCATATTTCAATCTCCTCAAAACTGGGAAGTATACTCGCGTGATGGCTTTGGAAACAGCGGCTGCGCACATGGATTTGGTGCTACTTACGGAGGACGGAGTGTCAGGAGCTGGGGCAGTCACTTCATGAAGACAAGTGAGCTTCCTGCATCAGCTCGAGGTTTGTCTGGTTCCAGTTCTCATATCTCCATCAAGCCTTATGTGGCTACTACAGGTTGTCATCCAAAATCCTTCTCATTGTTACGAACTCCCGAAGTCAGAGAAGAGTTACGAGCTTGGATGAGAAATGAAAAGTTCAGCATGGATCCCAGTAAAGTCGTTGATTATAGTCTGGTGCACATGGTGCCGACTGCGCTTGAGAGTCATGCCAAAAAACAGGTTAACAAGGATCTTCCAGACCGACTAAAGAGTTATGTCAACCTCGAGCTTTTTCCTCGCATTGAATGGAAGCCGACTAAAGGTATTTCAAAGAGAACAGCACGTCGGTGGCTGGACACTGAAGGGTTCAAATGGACACGTTATAAGAAAGGGCTGTATTACGAGTGTGTGTTTTTTTGTGGAAGAATTGTGTTCTAATTTCAACAGTGGGCATGAGCGGCCAGATGTTGTCAAATATCGTCAAGAGGTCTTTATCCCAACCTTTCTCTCTTTTCTTCCCCGCCTGCGCCAGTACTCGCTTACTGATGACCCACAAGAAGTCATCAAGGTGCTGCCACCCAGTGTCAAACCGGTTGTCCTTGTTGTCCATGATGAGACAACGTGTACAGCTAATGATGGGAAAACCCATTCTTGGATGCTAGAGGGTCGGGCAAAGCTTAGGAAGAAGGGACAAGGAAGAGGAATTCATCGATCGGATTTTCTCTGTTCGACATTCGGTCATCTTGCAGATGCGGGTGTACAGATTGAATATGGGAAGAACCATGATGGATTTTGGACCGGAGAACTAATGTTAGATCAGGTCACCTCTCCTTCTCTACTCTGCTGTCACTGCGAGATTAACAATGTCGGTGAAACAGGTTAAAACCAAGTTGATTCCGCTCTTTGAACAGCTGTATCCTGGCCAACAGATGTTGTTATTACTTGACAATTCTCAAGGGCATAGCTTTTTTGCCAAAGATGCTCTGAGAGCAACCGAGATGAATCTCAACCCAGGCAGGTATTTTCAGTTAAAATACATCGGAATAATAGCTTATTCAATTAAAGGAGGAGTTCAAGCAAGACTTCGGCCGGGCTGGTATGAGAAAGACGGTTTGAGGATTATACAGCCTATGGTTGATGTCAATGGCACTCCGAAAGGAATTAAAACGATACTAAAGGAACATGGGCTTTGGATTGATGGCCTGAGAGGTTGCTGCAAGAAAATAGCAGAGCATCATGATGACAACAAGTGTTGTGCCCGTAAATAATCTCAATCTTTCCTTCTTTTTGTGCATTGCTAACCGGACAATAGAGCGGTGGATGGCAGCTCAACCAGATTTTCAAGCTCAAAAAAGTGCTGTAATTGAAGCAGTAGAAGCCGCCGGTCATTATGCCATCATGCTTCCAAAATTTCATTGCGAGATCAATTATATTGAGTTTTTTTGGGGTCGAATAAAGTACTATTGCCGTGGTAAGCCTTCTGCCATTTGAGCTGCTGTTACTAAATGATTTGTTGTTAGAGAACTGTGATTATACCTTTGAAGGACTGAAGAGGACCATCCCTGCGGCATTGAAGTCTGTCAAGCTGTCTACAATACGGAAGTTTGAACAAAGGACCCTAAGATGGGTGCAAGCATACTCGGAGGGGAAGAATGTGGTTGATGCATCTTATCAGGTTAAAAAGTACTCTTCTCATCGTAGGGTTCCCGAAAAGGCAGCAAGTAGGGATGATTATTATTTTGCAGATTAATTGGAATAATGATTTGTAACAATGCATGATGAAAGACTTGCAGCACATTTGACCTGTCATCCTCACTTTTCTTGACTCAAAATTCACAAAATTTGACAAAAAAAAAAAAAAATTGGAAAAAAAATTTCGGACCTCCGCAGCACTATGAGTCATGCTGCGTATTTTAGGTTGGGACTAGGTGTCCTGCACCATACCCTGGGCCGCGAGGAGGCAAGGATTCAGCCAGGATCCTGTTCCTGACATAGGCAAGGTTGACCGTAGGCGGCGGGAGGCAAGGATGTACGAAGCATCCTGTTCCCGACAGCATCAGGTTCATACCCTGGGTGCCTAAGAGGCAAGCATGTAGCCAGGATCTTGTTCCTAACAGAGGTAGGGTTGTACCCTGGGCTGCCAGGAGGCAAGGATTCAGCCAGGATCCTGTTCCTGACAGAGGCAGGGTTGTACCCTAGGTCCCCAGGAGGCAAGGATTCAGCCTGGATCTCATTCCTGAAAGAGGCAGGGTTGAACCCTAAAGTACTGTTAGTAGGTTATGGTGGTAGAAGGCAATTTGCAGCTGGAGCAATGGGTTACAAAGGAGGACAGTGGAGGCGAATGGTCCGTGCTTCCTTTTCAGCGTTCTTAGATTCTTCAACAAAACTGACACATTGAGGCTGCAGCTTATGAAACAAGACGAGCGCTCGCACCGATAACACATCCTTCCTCTCCTCAAACATATAAACGTCTTCGACTCTCTTCGTTCTCGATTATCTCGCTTCTATCGGTCATGGTCCAAAGGCGGGAGCGGATGAAAATAGAGTAATGAAGGAAATTAACCATCTCTTCAAGCATGTAACCCTGGCTTGGGAGCTGATCCACTTTCCTTTTGGAAGTAAGAGTCAAAGCACAACTTGCACACCTTGTCTTTTCTGGCTCAAGATATTCTGGCTATTTCAGAACGTGTCTCCCCAAAGTGTTCTCACTTGTTTCAGGTTTTTCAGTGCTATCTGTTGTGCTGTGGGAGTCAAGCACATCTTCTCTGGTGCTCATGATAGACGGAGGATCACATTGCGCGCTTCCTTCGGAAATCTCAGCTTACAGAGTTTGCAAATAGAGCTGATGACATTGTAGGATGACGTTGCAGAGCTGGTCAGAAGCGACAAAAGTGTGACACGTGACACTTAAGACGTGATGAAATTGCTATGTGCCATATAACCCGTAATCCGTCGTATTCTCCCGTTTTCCGCCGTACTCATACGTATCTGACAATGGAAATTTGTTACGGTACGATACGAGCCGAGAGAGGGACACGTACCGTCCGGAAGTGGTGCTGAGACGACGATACGGTACGATAGCCATCCCTACATGGAATGGCCCCCAATGTACCTGGGGCAAAGTGTGAGTCATACCAAAAAGACTTTCTATTTCTGCTTCTTCTACCCTTTTTAGTGCAACTTGTGGTACTCGTACACGAGTACCCACAAGCCCCAACGTTGGTTGAGTTCTCTAGAGTGGAGACTGAAGGGCTCGTACATCTTCTTGCAGTGTTGCCACAGCTGACTTACCAGTCATGGCTTCCTTGGACCCAAATTGCAGTGCCATATACATCACTCCTCAATTTCTGAGGTGATCTCCTTGCTCCTCAGAGTGTTCCCATATTCTTTCATTATCCTCCTGGCAAATATGATCTCCTCCTCGACCCACTCTCCAAAGAATAACACAACGTCGAGATGATACCCGATTGACTCACCATCCACCCTGTCCCCCCACTCAGCTCGCCTCACACGCCAATCTGCAAAGAACCACCAGATGAGGTCTGGGAAATCAACTGATTCCACAACACAATACTGCATCGTCATTGAACATATTGCCGTTGCATTTCTGAGGGTGCTGAAAAGCCGACAGGAAACAAGGTTTGAAGACTCCGCCCCCCATCGAGGAACAGCTTGGTGAGGTTTGTTAGGTGTGATAACTCGAGCCCAGCCGTTAGGAAGGAAGTCTTTGCTCTGGCAAGGAAGGGGCAGAGTTGAACTGTAAGCCATTCCAGATTCGGTGGCAGAGGGGAATCTGAGATGGAGAGGGAGAGGTGGCCCAGATTGAATAGATGTAGGTGCCGCAGGTTGCCCGTAGCGAGAGTGATGTGAGAGGTGGGTATTTGTCGAGCGTTAGGAATCTGAGGCAAGGAGCTAATTGAAGGCCAGCTGATTCCGAAAGGTTAGATTGGGCAGAAGAGTTCTCCACGTCCAAGGCCTCAAACAGTCTGATCCTCAAGCTCATCCTCTTCATAAAGGTCTCAATCTCGCTCCGCCTCCACCTTCTCAGGCCCTCATCCCCAAATGTTATGTCATCCACCCGATTTAAGCCTTCAATTGCATCCAACACCATTTTTGCCTCTTCTTCGTTCCAGAATGCATCCACATATACTCTCTTAACGTTTGACGAGCCCGCAATGACAGCTTTAACCATCCCAATGCTCATACTGTCATTAAACCTCAGTTCTCTCCACAAACGTCCTGCAGCAGGATAGAGCTTCAAGCACTCGTACTTTTCAACCGCAGAATCAGGCTCCCTCCAATAAGGCATTGAAATAAACCTCCAGAGCCGGCAGACACCACAGAGGATGGAAGCCGTGTGTCGTGTAATGAAACTAAATGATGGAGAGGAGCTCGACAGGTAAGCACAAAATTGAGTGTGGAATACACCCGAGAGGTGGGTAACCCAACAATTGAATAATGCTCGTCCCGCTGTCAGGGAGTTGTGACGGTGATTCGTCATCACCTGTAGGGACGAAGCAATGTTCTTCTCTGGCTATATAGGGCGATGGGGGCATGGATAGCATTCTCTCGACAGATTAGGAACATGCGACTGAAGGGTTCTGGGTGAATAATTGAATTGATTTCTGAATTGGTGCATGAATTGACCTCTGATTCAACATCTGAGCACTCATCGGCACCTATTTCAGATTCGACAATTGAATCAGCAGACGAATGAACGGATGCAGGCGCTCTGCCGCCCAGAAAGCTGATCGCGACATTATTGTGGTTGAAATTGACACTAAGGCTGGCTACCCCATCATTCACGACCACATTTTCGAGTGAATCAAGTGATAAATCGGACAATTTCGAGGTCATGCACGCAGGAGCTTGCGGTGTGAAATCACAAGCTAGGACAAAAGTAATCCGGAGTGAATAGATTGAATGAGGTAGGCGAGCTAGGAAAGATGGAAGAATAGAGAGGTGGAGCGATTTGCTGAGCAGGTGTCTATGGGTGATGACATCGACCAGCGCCAGTAAGTTTGATTCCTGAGAGCTTTGGTGTAAGGGAGATGTTCCGTGCTCAACCCTAACCGTTTTGAGTGAAAATGTGCCAGACTAGGTCATAGTCTACATTAGTCATGATGAAACTTGAAGCTCAGAATAGAATAATCATGCCTGTGGTGCATCGGCAATCGAAGAAAATTGAGCCATTGGGAGGTGAGACGAAGAAAATCGAAATTGAAACGTGGCGCTGCCTAAATGAATCGTTGCTAGGAGAACCGTGATGTCGAAAGGTGATATCCACATTTCTCAGGATGGAAGTACTTTGCCTGCCTTTATGTGATGTGGAGAACTGCCTGTCAAGCAAAGAGTTGGGCAGATTAACCTTCTGTTGATGAAGCGATTCAAGCACCTGATGTGGGGAAAGGTGTATGTTGTGTTTCGCTTTCGAACTTAGTTCTGGAGACGTACCCGTTTTGGTCTGAGGTTCGTGTCAGGCATAGCAGCTGATTGATAGCATGATTGGTCAACGCGAACCCATTCAACTGTTATGAAGGAGGTGATCATTCTTCCAACAAGATTCCCATGCTCTCGTCCAACTTTCTTAGTGAAGGCCGGCTAGTCAGAATGGGCGTCTGGAAGTTTGTCGACTTTCCAACCGAATCATCATCCTCCTTGTCTCCCGTCCCACCAGATCCACTCAGGGTCCTCTTTACTACCATGCCTTTGGCGAGACTGCGTCTAGCAGGAGATTGAGTCTGAAGCAAGACTGACTTTGGCTCGTCTCACTCTGTTGGAACTCTTTTGCGCCGGTTGGAGTCTAACAGGAGGGGCATCCCGAATGGGAGAAGAGGCCATGATCCTGATGAAAGGGCCTTCACTGAGTCGATCAAGGCGACGAGGATAATGACGTAGGAGAGCGCGACCGTTCCCGACTGTGATTCCTGCTTCTGTCTCTACCTCGCCTGCGGCTAAGCGGGTTCGTAAGCAAGAACATCCCGCGGAGAACCACGGGACGAGTGCGAGCGTCATGATACAAAGTCTTCGCCTAGGAGCATGAGAACAGGAGCATGAGAATGGGAGCGCAGAATTTTGAAAGGGTTGTTGTGGGTGTGGGTGGTGACATAAATGCTCAAATAGGGACTCGCGTGAATGTGAATAATTCATGAACAGTCACCGTATCATTCACCAAAAAGTCATGAATAAGGCATTCATGAACTAGTGAACTGGTGACTGTGGCTGTGACATGAACTGTGAACGTCAGGCCTGAGAAATTCTTGAGTCATGACTAGTCATGAATAAGTCACCGGGCACAACTCATATCGGCCGAAGTTACAGCCATCATGATTTCCACGAGCCTCGTCTTCGCTTCGTGATCGACATTCATGGATTCGGCTTCAGCCCTTGCTGGACCGGCTGAGGTTTTTGAGATGGGCTTTCCTATGAACCAGCGAGAAGAGGCTAAATGACTGCTCTGACTGCTCAGGAGGGCACTGACGCTGGTCACCCAATCACAATGGACGAGGCTCTGACCAGCAAGCGGTCAAGGGGGGACTCCATCTCTGGTAAGCTTTTTCTGCTGTATTTCCAACTTTCTCATACAACAGAACCTGTCATTGCTTCGAAGAAAAAGCAACTCCGTGTCAAGAAGGATAAGTCGCATTTGGACGAAGAGGCACGCTTGTAAGTACCTTGACTCTCCATTTGCTTCTCTGAACATAGATCAGGGAAGCCAATATCAATTATTGGAAATCCTCTGTCTACACCCATTACGATGCTCTGACGCTTGTCAAGAAGGAAGAAGTGGAGGAAACGAAAAGAAGTAGGTTATTTATTATCGGTTTACTTGTAAGGTATTTAAAGATCATGAAGTCAACCGGAAAAGGGATGGGTTTGCAAGTGGGGCTGCACCGACATCGCAACTTTTGGCAGGCGTTAAGGCATGTGAGGCAAAGCATGCGAAGTCCGGTAAGCGTTCAACAACACTGAATGCATGCAAGAAGCCAAGAAGTATAATATGGATATGCAAGTTGCTCCACCTCCAACCATTCCCCCCATGCGTAGCCATGTCCAGTTGGCCTCTTATGATTTAGAGCCGCTTTCAGATGATGGAGTGACCACTTGTCCTGTAGTGGAGCATGAGTATGATCAATTTAATAATAGGGCAGATGTAGCCTTGGGCAGTAGTCTTGGGTTTTGGAAGGTAAGCCTTTTCTGTGCTGGACCCCTTGCATGACTGACTGTCTTCTTGTTGAAGGAGAACGGATCTCTCTATCCGATATGTCAACACATGGCTCAGAATTATCTTGCGATCCCAAGCTCAAATGCAGCAGTTGAGCGGCTGTTTTCATGGGGAAAATGGATTGCCTCAGATGTGCGTGCCTCCATGGAGGATCAAAGATTGACGGAAATGATGATACAAAAGCATGGCTGGTGGAAGGTGTGAAGGTGCCGGAGGTCTGGTGAATTCGGATACAGATACCTTAGTTATTTTCTTATTTCTACCCTTTTTAATTGTTCGCTCATTACTTTATTGCAATGCTAAGTATAACGGACTGTCAGTTCTTTTAGCTCACAGTAATTTATCTTTTTGTTCTAAAGCAGTTCTTTATGCATTGCATTTTGACTGTCTTGAATATCCGTTCAATCATGTAAAAATACTACGGAAACATCGTAAACTGTATTGCCGCGAGCCCTGCTTTCCAGACAATGATGACAGAAATTCCCTGGGATCTGATCTCAGCCAGTAAAGTGGAAGTCTATATTGACAATGTTCCAATGCACACCTTTCATTGATACCTTACCCATGACTAGAAGATCCAAAGAAATAGAGTATCTCTCTCTAACAACATCAAACAAGCTATGAAGAGCCGTCACATTGCTTCCAGACATGATGGAAAGTCTTCAGATGGATGGAGAAAGGCCACACAGAGCCAGAGCAGTTATATATCGATCTCCCCTGCCATATGGAGCCATCGCTTATGCAGCTTAGTAGAAGCTCCTCACAGCCATTCAGGCTGAGTTTTCGGCCATAAATCAACACAGTGGAGCAGTGTGGATGCCCCACAAAGCAGGAGCTCCACCTGTTAGCCTAATGAATTGAACCATCACATCATCTACTTAAGACCAGGTCAGCGGCTGATGAAATGATGCAAAAAATAGTGATTTCCACAGCACTTTGCCATCGAGAATGGGTGGAATAGACGGCCTCGGAACTCTTCACGACCTCTCTGAATCATCCAGAGCATCCCCATTTAGCACAAGGAGCATATGATGCGCTGCCGCCTCATATCTTGAGGAACAGGGAAACGCAGGAGAGGCAGCCCATAGAGGGGGTGTCAGGACCCTTTAAGTGACCAAAAAGGCAACACAAAGACCACATTCCACCCTATTACCTTCCACATAAGGACTCAACATTGCAATGGATAAAGAAAACACGAGAAAGAACCTCAGCCTATGCTGAAGTGCAGATAACAACTCTGCATGATATGATGGGCAATCCCCATCAATTCCTTCACTTATATACCACCTAGAGCGCCTCCCAAAGAGCCCTCACCATCACCAGAACTGAAGAAGCCTTAGCGAGAAGAAGCCTTAGTGAAACAGGATCTAGCCAGTCTTATCTTCTGGCGGAACCCCTCATCTCACACCCTACTATCGCTCCTCCCCCTCCTGCTCCTAGTTATTTGCTGTTTGGAAGTGCCTGAGAGGAACATATCAAGAAGGGAGAAGCTACACTGTGAGTGTTTCGTCTTTGGTTCGCTTTGGAGTCCCACGTTGTTGGACTCTGATGGTTCTGCCCTCTCCTGTTGATGTTGGTCCCACCTTCATCCCTAACCCTTAATGGTTTCCTACCTGCACCATCAACTGTCCGACCCCGTCTTTCGATTAGCAATGCTGCTCAAGCTATGGGAGCAGGATGGACTGCTACCCACCACAAAGGAGCTGTTTCAGGCTGTAAAACAGAATGACAAGCAGAAGAGGAGGGCTGCGGAAGCAGCGAAGAAAAAGGAGCAGGAGGAGCCTAACATGGTGGCAGTAGGCATGTTGATTGACTGAGAGAAAGTGTTAGGTCAAGAAAACAATATTCATTTCGTTCTTATCATAATTACATGTCCTTTTAAATCTTGCACCTCTTTGACACTTTTGACACACATCCCAGATATACCCTTTGTCCCATGCACAACCCTTCAACTAGTTGACTCCCGTGCAGTCCCAGCTATCCTGCGGGTTACTCCATCGAATGACGGGAATCCCTTGCAGGTAAGGGCACGGGCACGGGGCAGCCCTCAAGGCACAAATCCCCTGCGGAAAAACCCGCAGGACGACGGTTAATCCGTGTACCAAGCCTAGCTAAGATGATACAGGAGACAGAGGTGATTGTGTAACCCTAGACTGAAGAAGATTAGGAGAAGGGAGGGAAACAAGAAAATGAAGGCCGGTTCAAACTCTGAGTGAGAGAGACCCAGATTCGGCGGAAGCGAGAAATCATCCTACAGGGCAACTAATAAGCATGAAATATAAAGGAAGAGATAATCGCTCAAAGTGGATCAACGGTAAGACAGAATGCCGAGGAGATGGAGATGAAAGAGAGTGATAGTAATAAGAGAAAGGAAAGCGATGATAATGATGTGCAGAGTCGCTTGCGTGTATGTTCAGAAGCTGGTGCGGCCAAAGTCAGCGTAAGGATACTGGACCAAGATCTGCTTGATGAGCCACCACGCAGGAGTAGCATACGTGACATGGTTGTGAAAGCCTTTTGCCTCTCCAGAGTGGAGCATACCGAGCATGCGCCCCTCGCGAGTCCAGACGAGTGATCCAGAGTCGCCTTTGCTGGCAAAGGAACCAATTATCCGGTCGAAGTTATAGATGCATGCTTCTCTGGACTGCTTACCGAATTTGTCGCGGATGTAGGCTTCCAAGCCGGCATAACGGCCGATCGTGAAGTCAGTGGTATTTCCGTCCTTGCCAACAATGTAGACGGGGACCATGTTCTCGTCGATATCGTTGGGATTATCCATGGCCTTAGGGTCGACAAAACCGCTGATGCGGTGGACGCGGTTTGAGGCGAACTTGGCTCCCGACCGACAGACAGGGTTGGGCCAGAACATGGCGTTGAGTTCGCTAGGGTTCCACTTGCTCCCTGATCGCTACTTTCAATAATCGGGATATGAAAAGAATGAGACAAGACGCACCGAGATCGACGAGGTTACCCTGAAAGGCGTCTTTGAACTTGGCATCGTTAAGCCTGAAGGTACCGATATCCCGCGTGTAGTGGTTATGCTCATCGATGGAGATCTTGGGGGCCCAATGGACGTGACCGATGTTTCGGTCGTCCATGGCGCTGAAGTTGGTCGTGACGTCCCTCAACCACGCCTCAACTATGCCGGTGTCCTCACTCAGCTTGTCCGCCTGCTCTTGCTTCCTCCGTAAGGCCCGCTCGTTCCGTTTGTCAGCCGGCTCGCCTTTCAAACGCTCCACTTCGGTAGTGAGACGGGTTATCTCGTCGTGGTAATCTCGTACTAATTTGTTGCTGTCGGTGAGGACCCGGTCAAAGCGACGCGCACCACAAACGCGAATCGGTCGGACAGGTGCTCCTTGACCCGTATACAAATAGTCAGTCGAGCTGTCAGAGTCGAGGACGTGCTTGCACGTCACTCCCATGACCTCGGTGCTTGGTTGGCCTTTGTTGTCCCTATTGACGTGGAAGTAGAATCCCAGACTGCCCTGGACGTCGGGTTTCTGACGACCCTTGCCCTGGACCTCTTTCTCTTTGGGAGCAATGGGTAGGCCGAGAGCGGCAGTCAAGGCGCGACGGACGGAATAGGTGGGGTCAGTTTCGTCCACGACGCTCATCAGACCTGCAAGCTGCTTCACGCTGGCTTCGTACCACTCGAGCACCACACCGTTAACTCCATGATCCTCGAGGACCTTGAGGACGGCGGGAGAGATGTCACGGCATTGCTCGGGAGTGGTTGACCCCGGATGGGTCGCGATCCAGAGTGTGACGGGAGAAAGCGTCTTCTTCCCCTCGTCATCGTAGGTGGAGAACCGAGCGCCTTTCAGAGAAGAGTAATCGATGCTGTTCTGTTCGAAGAGGTCAATGATCAAAGGCGCAACGATATGCCAGATCGGATTCAACGCCGTGTCGAAAACACCCTCTGCAGTCTTGAAGGGAAACTTGAAGAACCTATGTCCTCCAGGCGAAGGAAGAACGAACGGATTCGTGTCGCGATCAGTACGCCAAACGAGATGAGGAGGGTCATCGGAGACGCCATTCCAAAAGTGCACCCGTTCGAACTTGCAGATAGAGGTGTGGGGCGGTGACATCGTACCACTCCCCGGGGACGAAGTCATCAGAGAGTTTCGCACTATCATAAGAGGGTCTCGCACTAGTTGTCCAGCTGGTGTACCTACTACTGGAAAAGCCGCCATCGGATCCACTCAAGTGTGAAAGGTCGTCCTCATTGTCCTCCCCCCTCGACTCCGGATCTTGCCAATGCGGCGTTGATGTTTGCAAGCGAACAGCAGAGGGGTTCAACGCTTCATGCGGAAAGTCTCGGACGTCGTCCAACATGCGAATCGCTCTCAGTACACTTGATCGGATGAGGTCTCTTGTCGGAGACATCAGGATATTCTGTTCGAGGAGGCCCTGCAGCAAGAACTTTGTTTTTGTGAGCTTGACGTTCAGCTCGATGAACCCTTCGTCCATGCAAGCCTGCTCGTTTAGACTCCACCTAAAGGCGCCTCAGTTACCTTAAGAGCAGGTAATAGAAAGATCCGTACTGTCGGTCCACCAGACGCCCTGTATGATGCCATAAATAACGGCGTGAGGAAGAAACAGACAGAGACCAACGGATGTCAGAGAAAAGGCCATCAGTGTCATCGGAAGAAATGACACTCGCAACGTTGAGGTCATCTAGGAACGAGTTCTCGGTGTCCTTCCTCTGACACTCCGCTTGCATTAGATGAAGAGTTTCCTATCAAAGACGTACACAATCAGGTTTTGGGCACTGGACAGGGATGGAGAGCTTACCCGAACGCTAGGTGGAAGGTTAGAGCTTGCCCAAAGAAGGAGAGCATCGTTCTCTCTCCTCAACTCCTCCTTAATGGACGGTTGATCGAGCGCAATATCGATCGCTTCTCTTCGCAAGAGAGCAGTGAAGATGCGCATAAACGATTCGGTGATGCTTCACAAAGCAGTGGTAACACTCACGCCCATTTCTTACAGGTGAGAAAAAGGGAACGTACCTTGTGAACCGATGCAACTGTGTATCCTCCAGACCTTGATGAACCCAAGCAACAATCCCCTGTAGCCTCTCTGCCAAACACATAATCACATTGGAGTTGAACATGAGACTTCGATGCTGCGTTAGGACGGCCACAGTAGCAAGCGCCGCATGTACACTTTGTACCCTAGCGTGAAAATCCATTGCGGAGAGTGCATTTCGCGTTAGTTGACCAGCGTCAGCATCCGACTTCAGAATCACCAGGTCCAAGTCACGGTTTCGTCAACATGAGAAGTGCGCAGAGAGTTGTAGTAGGCCATTGGAGAACAGAAAGAATCAAGGGATTAGGAAGAGATGTCATGCGATCCACAGGATGAACGAGCAAGTCGAACGAGGTAGAAGAGTAATGTGGCGCTCACCGTAGACATGACAGCGTTATCGGAACTTGCGACAAGCTGTTAGTGACTCTGTTTGAAGACTTGGGAGGCTCTTGACCCTTTTGTTCTGTCTAGCGTATATAAGTTTTGACAGAGATGAAGAACACAGAAGATCAACACGCACGATGAGCAAAGTGCCCTGATCTGTCAAAGGTTCCCAAGTATCTAGCAAAAGAATAAGCAGACCCGTCGCCTAAGGTGTCGGAGTTGGTCGGCGATAAAACTGGTCGACCAGTTTTGACCTGCTTTTTGGCTTGCAAATTTTCTCAAAATTAAAGCGCAAAACCATTTTTCTGCTTGCGGCCTCCGGCCGCTTGCGCAAACCCCTGGGGGCCACCAGTTTGCCACTCACAGCGATTGTTCTTGGGATTCTGGCCAACACGATGGAAATATTTTGCAGTGAGTGGATACTCTTGTTTTGGCATTCTCGTAGTGGGGTTGATTCGAAAAGAACACCACGAGACAAAACAATTGCAATAAAAATACACCCCCTCAAAAAAAAATTTCAAAGTTAAGCTCAAAATTAAGCTCCCAAACGGCATGGCAGCTAACCGATGTGGCCGCCTGCCTGGCAGAACAATGGCAGAACAAAAAAATTGCTGTGGCAGAACGTTGGCAATACCGTAATGGCAGAATGGTAAGGTATTCCCCCGCACGCTATCCGATACACTTTCCTTCCCTGAAAAAAAGTCGAATAGTTTTGGACAGGGCTAGTGGAAACAGGTCATAACAGTCAGATAACAGTAAACCTTGTGGCTCAAGTGCCTTCTGTGCCCTTGTAGTAGCTCAACTGAGGGCAGCTAATGTGAACTTACACTTGTGGGTCGGTCCCCAAAATCTGTTCGACTTCAAGTCGCCATCCCTTTACCATAAAACGGCGCACACTCTATTGACCAAGAATTGCCAATGTTCCTCGAGACGGACAGAGAGACAAAGAGCACGCCAAGCTTTTAAAATAAGATTACAGAGAAACATCAGCGGCTAGCGGGGGTCATCCACTCGTTGTTATTGGAAAAGATAATTTGAAAGTAAATAAATTTGGAATGTGATGAGAGCCTAGCTTGTCTTCATGCCACTCCCAGAACCTCTCGACTTCTTTGAGGCTTGTGTAGATGACGGCAACTCCTCTCCCTTCCTCTTTCGCCTTCTCTGACCAGGACGCCTAGCCTCGTAATCGTAGGCCGCATCCTCCTCGTTTCCCCAGTTTCCCGACACAAGTGAACTCTCCAGTATCTCGCGCAAGTACTTGTGAGTCACCATCCTTCCTCGTATCGTTTTTTCCTCTCGAATCGCAGTCGCCTCTACATCTGCCTCCGTAAACGGCCTTTTAACTGCAACCTGATGATCTGCTTCTGATTTTTCTTCTCCTCCCTACTCCATCCAAGAATAGAGTGTCTCAAGACAGTCATCACTTCTTCGAGGAGCTCCTCGAATGCTGGCGCAGCTCTAAGTTGGAGACTACTGACAGCCTGCTGTGACCCGATCACAAGCCTTCTTGCATCGACGGATGCTGCGAGTTTGTCGAGCGGCACTCTATCAAAGTTTGAGAGGAATGTCCGCGTTGGTCGGGAGCCATGTCGCTCGCCGCATAGGAGGCAGCGATCCACAAGAGGACATAGACGAACGACTCCATGTCGTCCTGCACTTCATGTCTTACAGGCGAATCATGCACCATGCTCTCCAGGAGACGCAGCGACATGAATTCCTCTGTGCCCTGTTAACAAGTCAACAGCCACATTCACACCAAACAATAACACCTACAGTTCGCTCATTCGCGTCAGATGAATCCCCTCCCACCTTAGCCAATTCCCAATCACCTAGAAAACCTTGCCCCTTGTCGTCAAACAGGATATTTCCCTCTGAAATGTCTCGATGAAGGATCGAAGGTGCGTCATTGGAAGCATCGAAGGCTTTTTCATGAGCTGTACACATTCATTTACATGAGAATTACATGTGTCAAAAAATTTTCGTACCTTCGAGCGCGTCAGCAAGGGCCTGAACCAGGAATTTCGTGGATGGAAACTCCCACAGCGGACGGACAACTTTGTCTAAAACTAACCGATAGTGGCGGAGTGATTTCCCCCCAGGCCCAAGAGCAACTTGGGACGGCCCCGAACATCCCCATGGGCGACAAGTTTCAGGACATGCGGTACCCCTTTCTTTTTCAGCGACTCGTAGACTTCGCCTTCCGCCTGAGTGTATCCTGTGTTGCGCCACGTATCCTTCAAGAAAACACGCTGTTCTTCCTCATTCGCTCCGGCCGGGTCAAACGCCCGAAAACATCTTGTTCCGCGGCCGATTGGGGCGTTATGTCGGTAGTTGAACGGGGTGGAGACATAGAAGTGTCTGGTTTTCGTACCCGCGCTCTCGACTGAGACCATGAAGAGAGACTCGTTAGGGCTGAGGTTTAGAACCTCTCGAGCCCGATTGGATACTTTGTTTTCTGGTGCTGGGACAAAGGTCGTGTCATGTCCGCGCTCCTGTTGACTGGCGTGCGTATACCTCCTCTTGAAGGTAGTAATCCTTGGAGTAATCGAAAGAATGCGTGACTTGAATTCCGGCTCGCGAGTGGCAGATCAGTATCGCGTGATGACCTCGCACGTAAAACGAGAAAACTCGAGTTCGCTGCTGAGTCGACAAAATCATCGTGCTGTAGATAATGATCTGGCCGCGTGTCTGTCGTCCCGTAATGCTGTCTGTCTCCACAGTCCGGACAGTTTCCGTCCCCTCCTCAACTGCGTCTTCGAAAGGATCGCTTTCCTTCCTGACTTTGAACTCCCCAAAACCTTCAGCCCGCGCCATGTCCGCCTTGTCACCCTTCATTCCCTTCGTTCCATCGGTCTCTTTTCACCGTACGATGAATGGTAAAGAGTGACATCCGGTTTACCACGATCGGATCCACAAACTGGTGCAAACGACCAGCCCTCGTTCGACTGGCTCGTATTTGCTAGTTTCCAATCCCTCAGAAACGGAGCCATGTACTCGATCTAGAGAACTGCTCATCAATACTTGTACCTGATAATGGAGGGAACACCTACGAAAGGAACATAATGGTCGAAGTTCTCGTGGTCGGAAAGGGTTGGAGGTGGCTCCGGTGTCGGCAACGATCCCTACCCTGGCCCCACAACTTTAACACTACAATTCCGTCTGGCCCGTGACTAGGAATGTAACCAGAGCTGTTCCCGATTTCTGTTCAGACCTCGCAAAGTGGTCTAACTTGCTCTTTGCATTCTATGGCCTTCTGTGCCATGAAAAACCAGTATACCTCACAAAGTAAAGCATTATGCCTCCTTTCCAAGCAACTCAGTGTACTGTATGTGGTACTCGACGCACCCAAAGCAGCTACCACCCAACTCAGCTTCCGCACAATGTTCTTTCTACCTCAAAGAAACAGTGTCACCTTGGAGTAATTCTCACATTAGATGAGTTGCGAGAGGAGTTAAGAGAGACAGCAAATTTAGATAAGGTGGAGAGGGATTTTGTCTTTGACTTGACGGAGTTGAAGAGGGAGTTGGATGATGGCGAGACAAAACGGATTCGAAGGGGAAAAGGAGATCGAGAGCTTACACAAGAAAAGATACTGCAGCATGCCATTCAAGAACTTGTGCAGGAGTGTACAGGCTACTACTTCACGTAGGTTTACTCTCATTCTGAGTCTGGTTAGCAATGCTTACATTTATGAACTTCAAGATACTTTGATGCACCTAATCATGGTACCTATTGCAAGAAAGCACGGTTCCATTGTTCTCAGCAGTCACAAAGGAGAAGTAAAGGCAAATCCCATCAGAAAAGCTTGAAGATTGGTGTGAAAGGAAGGGATACTATCGGAATGCGAAGATATGATTGCGAGGGTTCTCTCAACTTCAACATCTATCACTCAGGTCCGAGCGATATCCAGAAAATAGCACATCTGAAGCTGTGGCATCAATGTCAACATGAGCCTTATGTGGAGGTGGGATTGACCAAAGCGCAGCAAGACTTCATCAACACAAACTTCCGCCTTCTTCCTCCTCGTGTACTCTTTCATGCAATCTCCAACAGCAAAGATATGCACATCAAACCGAAGAAACACGAGCCACTTAGTCAAGCCTCTGTTTACCGCTATTGGATGGAGAGATCGACAGATGAGTGGCAACTGGATCCTGACTCGCGCACATCCGCATTCAAACTCCTTGAGGAGCAGGAGGGTATCGATGTGTTGTCTATTGGATTGGAAGCAAATGGAGTAGAAGCATATGCTTTTCTCGATAGAGAGATGGTGAAAGAATTGGGACCAACACTTGTAGAAGCAGCTATGGATGCAACATGTGTGTGCTTCTAACGTCTCTGAACAAGGTGAATCTGACAACAATATGCAATAGATAAAACGAATAAAGAGAACCTTGAGCTCTTTACTGTTATGGCAGAAGTCGATGGCATGGGATTTCCGCTTGGCTACATGCTGCTTTCAGCCACCGAGAAGCTTGTACCACATGTCAAAACCGAAGGCATTCGTCGTTTCTGCAAGGGACTAAAGGAAAGAAGAATCAACCCTCGAATCATGCACGTCGACAAAGATCTCACAGAAATCAATGCCATCAAGCAGACTTGGCCAGATGCCAAGATTTCTCTGTGCCTCTGGCATGTAAAGGATGCTGTGAAGAAGCGATTGTGCCGAAACGATCCAACAAGGGAATATGACTCAATTCGAGCGCACGCTTGCCACTCCTTCATTGACCCAACTTTCTGTCCTGATCCCTCCAATGTTTCGGAGTACTCCTCTGCTCCATCAGGGGCGGACACCATTGCCAAAATGGTGACAGTGAAACGAAAGCTCAATACAACTTTTTGCCCGACCGAGGAGAGGGAAAAAGTGCTGGAGATGATGTTCACTCACTATTGCCAACATCACACTTTTCCAGTTCAAGACAAAGACGAGATTATCTCTGCCCAGGAGATACACCTCCGTGCAGTCTGGCAAATGTATGAGTTCTGTCATGAGCGAGACTTGCGCGAGTGTTGGGCATATCTGTGGAATGAATGGTACTGTCCGGAGAAGTGGGTATTGTGGGCTCGCAGTGCTTTTGACGAGATCCCATTCCTTCGGACAACAACGATCGTTGAGGCACACTGGAAGGTTATCAAGCACCAATTTCTACATGACTTCAAAGCACCACGGTTGGATCTCATAGTCCACATACTTTGCTCCGCTATCTTTCCACACTTTCGGACCAAATTCTACAACCACAAGTCTTTTCAACAACGACCTCGTGTGGTTGCGCCATGGCGATCTGAATTCAAGCACTATTTCAAGAAGTGTCAAATGGATAACCCTTCTCCTGCAATTGGCGACCGCATCAATGGCAAGTACTTCACCTGCTCATGTGGCGCATTTTTGCGATCCCGCTTTTTGCTGTGCAAGCATTTGATATATGTCCTTGCTGTCTCCGACATCAAGCTGCCGGATGACTTCTTTAGGACAATCCAGCGGAGCAGGACTGCACCATACTGGAGACACCCTATTCTTGCTGAACTTGCAGAGAGGAGGGAGTATGCACGCATGAAGGTGCCGATCGATGCATACCGTCGATGGAGTGTGGAAGAGGCAGCCAGTGCAGAAGCAGGAGAGAAGATGATGGAGATGGAATTGAGAGGAGAAACGTCAGATTCACAGGACAGTGAGGAGTATCAGGATAATGTGGACTGGGAATGGAGGACACCGTGGCCACAGCCTCAGGCAAATGCAACAGGAGCCTCTACAACAACTTTGTCCGAAGACAAGCAGGAACGCTTGAAAAAGATCGAAGCAATAGTTCTAGACTATCTCCACCTCATCAACACATTCCAACAGGATGGCGGAGTGCACAGCAAGCAGCTTGACCACATGGAGGCCACAGTTTCCAAATTGGCAAAAGACTTAGATGAGGTGGATACACATCTAGGGAAGCGGAAGAGAGATAATAATCAGCAATTATCTCACAACAAACTCGTTGGGTACAACCTCCCTGAAACGTACAGTATGTGTTCCTCTTAGTCCTATTCCTCAGGATTGATTTGAAGCAGAGCGCAGAAGAATCGAATAGGATTAAATGCAGATAACCTGTGACTCAACCCACATAGTCTTGACTATCATACGGCCATTTTAATAATAAGTTTCATTCATATTTGACAGCTGTATAAGAGAGAAAGCGCAGACAAAATCCATCGCTCCCATCGCTGAGGAGTAAAATACCACAGCACCAATTACAAACAGAAACACTCACCTTTTAGACTGAGTCGATGTATCCTCTTACACATCCTGTTAACTCAACTAAACGTGACAGGTACTCCACCCAAAGATCACACCATCGACACCTAAGAAGCATCTCCCCACCCATTCGCGAGGCCCGGGCAAGCGCACAATTCACAACTTCATGTAGGAAGGGTCGGGAAATACGTGAGACCATTGAGGGGAGCGAGAGCAGTGGGAGAACAGGAGGAGGCGTCGTTGATCTTGGTGAACTTGTCGTGCATGCCTCTCTAGTTTCGTTGTTTGGGCAATGCCGAACGGCGCTGTAGTGTTAAGGTTGTGGGGCCAGGGTAGGGATTGTGTGTCGGCATCGTTGATATCGAAGGATAAGGCAGCATGTCCAAAAACTTTTTCGCATCGATGTAGACAAAGCGTCCTGCCGTCTCTTGAGCTGCGCGAAGTTTTGCTTCGTCCGGCACTTCAGGCTGGGAGGCTTGGCTTCGGAAACTGGTGCGGCTCGTGGTACGATGGGGGGTGATTTTTTGTTGATTAGAAGTGGGAACCAGACCAGATTGTGGAGGAGTGGGAGGAGAACTCATGTTGAGAGTCTGGTAGTGGTTACGAAAGCAAAATGTCACATTCATGGAAGTGAGCGGGGCAGAAAAAGATCTTGGAAATGGAGAGGTGTGTTTTTCTGTCGCTTCAAATCTGACCTGATGTGGTCTAGAGCATCATTTTTCGAGATGTCACGGTAAAATTCACAAACAATGGCCGCATGTTTGCGTTGTCCTTTGCTCCCTTTCCTACCATTGATAATTTTTTATAGTCCCATCGACCTCAACTTTTGGCATCATGACGACGGAGAGCCACACGGTTCATGTTCTGAGTATGAATCGGAATCCTCCCTGGAGCCAGAAGTTGAAGGTTCCGAGTATGATGACGACAACTCATCCGGGGTATCTGGGAGCACGATGGATGGACATGAGGAAGACGAAGCTATGAAGGAAGTAGAGATGGAGGTGGATGAGGAAGTAGAGATGAAGTCGCGGAGTGAGGCGGATATGGCGGTGGATGAGGTGATACCGACACCGGGTTCGAGGAAGAGAAAGGTCTCAGAAGGTGCACAGGTTCGTGCGGCGAAGCGTGCACGAAGTAGCTAGAGCCCCGAATTGAGCTTGGTGCTTCCATTTAAGGGCTCTGTGGAAGATCATGAGAGCATAAGTAGTGCTGATCCAATCTTGTACTATCATTCGCGTTCAAATCAGCAGTGCATGCAGTTTCCTCAATGCTTTATTGATTACGGCAGTTTGACACGCACAAGAGCCGTGAGATACTGTATACAGAGCCAATAGCGACTTGACGTGCGCCTTCTCCTTTCCCCACTTGCGCACTTGCGCGTTTAGTTTCCTTCGAGCACGTTCTGGAATTGTGGCCAACACAGGGATCTCTCTGTTTCTGTGTTATAAAAGCTTGTAAACCTGCAAGTGCGAGACTTATACTCAGTGTTATCTCGCACTTCGCAGGTAATGTAGTTTCTTTGCATACTGAAGGCAACATATACTTATCACTTATCAGGATAGCTTTTTAATGATGAAGGAGAAGACTTCGAATACATTACGATCCGATTCTATCATCATACTTCACTAATTTTCGAACGCCTACGTGTTTAAGGCCCCGGAAGGTCCACCAGAGCGGAAACTGCGATCATTGAGCGATGCGCACAACTCTGAATGTTCGACGTCGACAAGGGCTGAAGATTTCAGCCGAGGGTGGGTTCGTGGATGTCGAACATTCATTCATCCTTTCGATGATGTTATCACATCAAGTCCACTCTTCAAACAGTCATTGCGGTTTACCTAAGTGTGTATTGCATTGGGACAAGAAGCATGTAAGGTATAGACATGGAAGCGAAGAAGGATGGATGTTTCCTGAAGGAAGGAATCTGTGGCGGGACGGCTGCGCTTGGACTCCCAGGAGACTGGTCGGTGGACTAGGAAACATGTCGTTATCGGCGTTGAGAAAATGTCAAGCTGGACGAAATGGAAGTTTCCAAGCAGTTTTGAAGGGCAAGAGGCGGTAAAAACGAGACGGGACAAGGAGAGGACTGCGGATTTAATCACGACTTTGAGTCCGTAGATAGAGAAAGAGTGGCAACTTGGCCAGCACTCCTTCTGACAAGCAGAAAGGTATTCAGCCTCGTGGTTCTGACTTGCCAACTGACCAAGATTGAAGAAGTTCATCTGGTCCGAGTAATTTATTCAAGAGGGGAGTATCCGTTGTCTGGAACATGGAAGATTTTGCCCTACAACCTCGCTCAGAAGTTAGTCGTTACGTGTTGGTTACCTTTGAATTTCACGTCATTGTTTTGTGAAAAGTTTTAGAACATGATGGAAGCTGTCTTCCGGCCCGTTTTGTTCCTTCATTCTCCACACGGGATTGAAGGCTTGAATGCCTTTCAATCGGTAAGAAGGATCAAGGAAATGGCTTGCGTTTACGTCCTTGTTCTCAATGGGGACCGAAGGTCATGAGGCACATTCCCTTTAATGGCCAACAGCACCTTTGTTCTCGAACGTATAAAGTGGTCAGACGAGGGCTACCAACCGTCCAGTCGCCCCTCACCCGCCGTGCCTTCCGTTGTCGTTGAATTCGAAGAAGCCTGGGGAATCCTCAACATCACTATCACGACAGGCTTAACTGACTACTGCTCAAAGAATTGTGACAATCGCTGACAAAGTTTATATCCTCATCAGAATAGTCCTCCCGCGAAACCACAACCCTTTTGTTCTTGTTCTTCATATGACAGAGATGGCTAAAGATGGGTTCCTCGAGCAGCGCGGAGTCGGAGGTTCGTCCAATTTTTGTGGCCTGCCTTACGAAGTTCTGCTGTTGATCCTCACACAACTGGCCGCTTCCGCCACTGGCCAAAGCGACCTCAAGTCTATTTCTATGGCTTCTCAGGCCATGCACAAACTCGCTGTCAGGATCTTATTTCGCAAGCTCAGAATGCCAACGCCATATTTTTTGCGGCTCTCCCCCACTGAAATGTCGAAGCGAGAAAGCCCGATAGACCTCAACACGCTTCCCACTTTGTACCTGCGCTTCGTTCGATCCATAAATATTGCTTTGGAACCAGTCTACCGCTCTCCCCCCCACAGTGACCACCCACATAATCCGAAGAAGTGGTTGAAAAAATACTTCAGTCAGCTTCGGCAGCTGATGATAACCATATTTCGTCACTCGAAACCAACCCACTTGACTTTACTTATTGACAGAACATTCTTTTATGGCACAGAAGGTACCATCCAGAGACCTGCGGATCTCCCCTCTCGATTCGCACACCCCTTTCGTACCACCATCTGTCCGACACATCCACCCCTTCAGCTCAATGTCCACTACAAGCATTCTCCCTACATGGACTCCCCGTCGAACTTTGACAGTTTACAGAATGGTAATTTGAACCTAACAAAAATTTGTCTTGAGCTTTTACAGTATCGAACCGGACCTGTTTGCAGATCTGGCATCCTTGAAACATTTGGTCGAACTGGACTTGTGTGTCATCCTACGAGGTTTCTGGTTGTACTCTGCTTCGCTTCCAAAGTTGTCAGCTCTAAAATTTTTGACCATCCGTGGACGCAACAATATTCTTCCGCCTACCTTTGACCCAATAGTTAAGGTCTTACAGACTTGCTCCTCCACCATCGAAAAGTTCCACCTGGACATCCCTCTGAACAAAGGCAACGACCTGCCATGGTTTAATGAACTTGATCTTCCCTGTCTCAATTCCTTGGACATTGGCAATAGCTGTGACACCTTCTCCCCACTCCAGCTCAAGCGCTTTATGTCCACTCTTTCCGCTTGTCCGATCCAATTTCTTAGCTTCGACGTTGGGCGAGTCGTGCCGGAAAACAGTGATGCCACTGTCGAAGAAACTGTTTACCAGTCAACATTCGCTGCCCTTTTGCTGGAAATCGTTTGCAATGAATGTAAGGAAGGGAACTGGACATACCTGGTAGAACTTTGGATACCGGTGCCAAAGGATTCAACCGGCTTCCAAACGGCTGCTACCAAGAACAATATCAAAGAGTTGGCAAGTGGCGCAGTTCATATTATGGTTCAGGAGGAGAGAGTGGCGCAGAGGCAGAGGCAATGGGTGGAATTGGATTACAGTTTTTAGTCGTTGCAGGCAGCTCCTTTGCACGAGAATCATGATGAATATTGCTTCAGTTTACAGATGTATATACTTCAGAACTGGTTATTATAGAAAGCTCAAGAAAGATTGAGATAGGGAGCAAACTGAAAAGCAAAGCTGGTTGGATGTTTAAGGGACCTTTGTGAACTTGTCGGGAAGAGGTTGGAGAGCCGTGGGAGGACAGTTTGAGAGTGTGCGGCGAGCCTTTCGACTGGTTCAAATTGGAGTGGTGGTTGTTGAGGAAGCGTTGACGAGCCGCTCTCCCGCCTTCCACGCTTTCCAGAGATTGGAGTGTCACTGTATCTTTACTTTCAAAACGACATTCTGATGATTCTACACCTGTATTTAATGTGCAATGTCATGCAAATGGCAATATTGAGCGTCCACACACCGTCCTCCCTCTCCTCCCCTTCCATCCTCCGCTGTCGTTCAGATTCCCTTCCGTTGACCTCGCGATTCAATCCATCCTTCTGATCGTCGCTCCTTTTTCTGTTCGCCGACACTGACCTTCCATCCTCGTTCAGCTCCTTTCCCTTCGCCTCCCGTTCAGCATTGCTGCCAATTTTCGTCCTCCACTCGTCCTCGCTCTCCTCCCCCGTTCGCCTCTCCGTTCGCAATTCGTTCGCCTTCCGCTTCTAGTACTAATCAAGTACTAATCGAGTCAATAGTATTCAAGTTGAGATCGAGTCCGATCCAGCTGGTGTCGAATCGAACCCATACCATAAGCACTCTCTCTTCTCTCGTAAAAGCCGATAACCAAGTCGAAACATGAAAAATTGTCGAAAAAATACTTCGAAAATAACTTAACCCCAAAAGTGAGAATCCGGTGACTTCGAGTAAAAACACGTTTAAAATCGAAAATGCGTCTGTGGACTGACTGCCCGACATCGCTGCTGTAATAGCCGTAGTTTCGCACGAGTTGCATCAACAATAGTTGGGGAATACTTCGGTTTGGTGTTTCGGGGTTGTCTGTCTTCAATTCCGGGATCGGAAAATCAAAAAAAAGTCGAATTTTGATTTAGAGAAATGAAAATCTTTAGTGCCCTTTTAAAGACTTATTGCTCTGAACCCAGGCCTCTAGACACCTCTTAAGTGACCACGGAGCAAGTGAGCAATCAGCAAATTCCCTGGCGCTATAGCGTCTATCCTAGGAACACCGTATAGACCGTTCCTAGCAGCTCCTAGCAGCCCTATGGACCTTTGGGACCCTATGGCAAACTTCTAAAACCGACCTTCCACAAACTTTAACACCACCCATGACTCTAGAGTGACTCACCGCATTTCCCTATTATTGCCTAAGGGGTCAAAGCGGATTAGGGGCTCTTCGCTCGTCCAAATTTTTTTTACAAGTTCATCCAGTGTAAATCTCAATCACCTCATTCTCAAGGTCTGCCTGCATTCTGCCTGCACAGATTTCCTCAAACTGTCTCCTCTCTCCCTTCCTACAAGCCTTCTCCCCGCCTCCAACCCTCCCAGACATGATGTCTCCAAGCTACTGGCCACGTCACCCACCTATCTCGTGCTCTGACCCGGTGTCTCAATGGCAACAAAGACAGGAGTCTCGAATCTGAAGGGAGCTGGATTATGTAGAGTGATAAGAGCGGTGATATTACTGAGAAGGGTAAGTGGTTGATTTCTTCGGCATACCGTCATGGGTGGGATTTGTGATGCTCTCAATCAATCCTGCACTGATACTTCATTTAGCTCACATCTCCTGCCCATCCTCCCCATTACGGCACCTCAATTATCTGCAGTATTCTTGTTGCACAACTACCCTATCGCAGCTTACGACCTCGCCAGTTCCTCACTTGGATTCATAGTATTGTTCTGTCTCACTTCATGAGGTGAAGGACTGGTCGGCTTTCACTTGTCTATTTTGAGTTGAATGTGCACAGGTCAGGAAGGACTCCAGGAAATCAACAGATGGTCATTGAGCGAATTTAACTGTTCAAGCGGCTGTCATGGAGTTGGGTATGCTCATCATACTATTGGTGGTCCTAATGTGAGTTCTATCTACATCCCTCTTAACTCACATTTACCTCTAAGCGATGACGTTCTCTTAGGCATTAAAGTGGTCATTTGTAGGCTCGTTAGCAGTGATTGGATGTGATAAGACAGAGCAGACAAGTGATCCGGTTCCTGCAGCACATGATAGTGTATGCTATAGTAGTTTTGCTGATTAATATAGTGGGGTTTATTGCATTATATATATGTCACAAAGCATGGGAAGGCAGCCTACAAACGAAATGAGACAGCAAACAAGGTGACTCACCCATAGCGTGATAGCCCCATAGCGCGATAGCAGCACTCCTAGCTGTCTAGAATAGAGCCCAGGTGACAAAAACCCTATGAGCTCCTATGAGCTATCATAGCGCCTATAGCTCCATAGACGACCATCCGAAAAGTGCTGATGAGGAAGGTTTTATTAACGACACAACCAGGAACAACACAATAGGCGGCTAACCCTGAAAGCTCACAGTGTAACCACGACCTTTTCTTTTACCCCCTCAACGGAGTAGAAACCTCGATTTTGCTCACGTAGGACCTGAACCATTACTCTAACCCTTATGCTGTTTCGGCTCTTTGATTGACTACAATATGTCCACGTGACAATAGATTCTAATGGGATAACTGCCCACAGCGCGAGCTTTCACCGTTCTCCAAAAGATCGAAGTGAGAACTCGCCTAACCCTGCAAGTAGCAGAAATAGTGCAATCTCAATCGGCGTCCTTGTAGTCGCGTGTGAAATGCCCTTTCCTCGTACGAAAAGTATGCTGTCTTGCACGAAAGTTTATTTCTCTTGGAAAGGTTATTTCTCTCATACGTCCAAGCACGCTGATCCAGTGCTGGTATCGCTCTGACTGGGAGTGCGTTCGAAGGTGTGAGTCGAGGTCTATATGAAATTCGAACTCATTTTGTCTATTTGCCAACGCTCTGGGCACTCAGGTGTTCAAACTGCTCCGCGGTTGTGTTTGGTTTCTAGGCTGACGCGTTGAGGTTTGGCTTGCGAGGGTTCTGCGAGCCAACGAGAGCTTGTGAGCTTTGAAAGCACCCCAAACGAGGTGGTAAGCAAGAAGAAAGGCTCACCCCAAAAGCAGTTCCGAAGTCCTAACAGGAGGAGAAACTAGCCGTTTCGTCCTGATGCTGTACCGACCACCACACCGCGACGAGGAGCGGCTTTGGCAACTGGTTTGCCTCTTTTCGGTTGACTGAACTCATGTTCATGGATGTCTGAGTGTTGGCGGTTATTCGTGGCCTCAAAGCCGCGGTGGGTTATCTCGTTTACCACGACCTGCGCCTTCATTCTGATGTAGAGTTCCCAGGAGATTGATTTCCATCTGCCCGCCATCATTATGAATTCTATACCTACCTTGAGAGCCCACAGTCTGCTTGCGCCGCCAATTCTGAAGCTATGGCCCGACACGTTGTCAATGCCTCGTGATACTTCCGTGTCCTGAGACCATATGTTCTTGCATCTATCCAGGAAGGCTCTTTTCGTGAGCGGGAGAATGGTGTGTTCCTTTTGCGACCAGTAGGCGAACAATGGGTCTGAGTCGCTAAGCACGCAGTTGATGCGGAGGTGGTTGAGAATCGCTTCGAGCGAGAGTGTGTTCCCTATTCTCGCTTGCGGGATGCTGATGTCAACTGGTGTCCCTTTGGACACTTTGTCTTTTGGCAGGCGGAGGCGGATGTAAGGGAGACCTTCTAAGTCGAATTCTGGGAAAATTTTGTCCCGCGTCATGTGCGTTTTGGGTGAGAACGATGGTTTCGATTTCGGTAAGAGTTCGCCGAGTCTGCAGAGCCCGTACAGCCCTGTGACGACGGCAGCCCAGACGCAAGCGTCAAAAGGTTTGAGAGGTCCAGATTCCATTCCAGGGACACCATCATCTCTTGGGAGACAGGTGCTCGCGGTCTAACAGGAACGTGAGTCTGTGACTTTGGGTTGGAGTTGCTTACTCTTTTTTGTGCGATTGACCCATGATATTGCTTATTCCTCGCAACCATTTCGTTAACACTACGGGCTTATCCTTCTCCCAGGGCCATGGGGCACCGTGCAGATCATGCCATGATCTGAGTAGTTCTCGAGGGTTTGGGTCCCAATGGTTGTGAGGGGGCGGAACGCCTGAGGGTAGATATCCGGAGGGCCCGTTGCCCAGAGGCAGAAGGATACGAGGTGTTGTTGGGATTTGATGGGAAATCTGTCCTCGAAGGGTATGCAAAACTTGTTGCAGAAATAGTTCCATTTGGCCAGTGCCGAGCCGTAAGAGTTCCAGGTGGATTCGGTGAGGGAGGTCTCGTTTGCAGCGTACGCTATGGCTCTGAATACGGGCACGTCGAGTAGGAGATGGGAGAAGTTGTCGACGCCGCGCCATAAGCGTAGTCGATCTCCAGCTCGGCAGGGGATGAACCTATCCTCCAACTCTTGGTTGAATGAAGCATTCTGTCTAGCGAAGGTCTCGTAGGCTGTGAGGTCACTGTCTAGTTCTTCTCGCGTTCCCCATGGTGGAGGATTAGGCCTTTTTGCTCTCCTAGGGCCACGTTCCTTGGGTTTGCGTTTAGAGATGCTTGCCTTCCGTTTATTGTTCATGGTGGTTTCAAGATGGGTTTCACTTGCACGTGCCTATTTGCTTTCCTCGCTCTTGGAGGTCTCAGTCTACACTTGTGAATTGAATGATTGAATGTTGATGCTATGTCTGATAGATACATTTAATGTGATTGCTATGCTAAAGTACTAGGTACTGGAAGGGAAGAAGGATTAGAGTGGCTTATAATGAACTTGGATACTGGTTGTGGAACCGGTATGGAGACGAAAAGTTGGTATTTGAGATGAGAAAAGGAGCCTCTTGAGGGTCGGTCCGCTGGGTTCTCTTCGGAAGGGATCCATGTGGGTAATACGGTAACATCGAGTCGTTGTGTAACTTCGCTCAATCTCTTGAGTGACTGGTTTTGTTCGTGGTTCCTTGCTCGCCACTTACGGAGGATTCCTTCGACTCCCTGGTTGTCCGTGTTGACTATGACGGCTCGATGGTCCTTCTTGAGAGTGATTCTGTTCCTGCTCAGGAGCCATTCGAGTAGGAGTACCCCTAGTTCTACGGCTAGCATTTCACCCCAGCCTATCTTCCTTTCCTCTCTGGTGGTTTCTGCCCAAGTCCAAACGCTCCAGTGTTCGTGGATCTGGACCGCTATGCCGTACGCCAGGGAGGCGTCTCCGAACCAGGTTAATGAGACTGGTTTGTCGAGTCTGGTGACTTTGCGGATGGGTGGTCCCTTCGTTAGTTGTTCGTGCCAGTAGAGAAGATCTTTCCGGACTCCTTTGGGGAGATGTAGTGTACCGCGCTCGAGGAGCCAGGGATTGTCTTCCCCTAAGGCGTGCGGGAACGAGGCGATGAAGTTTATGAGATTCGTGAGATATGGCTTGCACTGGAACATGGCGAAGGCGACGTGTTGGAGGTAGCCGTGGAGGTGGGTGGCTTCCGCTAAGGTCGCTCTAAAGTTCGGTTGGAGCCACGTTTGGACCGTGAGGAGTGTTCTGATGAATTTTTCTCTCGGGAGTGAAATGGTGTGTTCGCGGAAGTCCCAAACGAAGCCGATGAACTTGACGAGATGAGAGAACTTCGCACATTTCTTGAGGTGCCATGGTATCCTTAGGCCGTCGAGGTCGCTGAAGAAGTCTTCCTCTGTTCCCCAGACCTTGAGTGATTTCGACCAGATTACTTCGTGGTCGTCTACCCACTTCCAGATCTTCTTCCACCTCTTTTTCCTGGCTATGGCTACCCAAGCGTCGTCTACACTACCGAATACGCCTGGTAGGGATGAGGTTCCGAACGATCCTACCACGTTGATCCAGAAGTTGCCGTTGTAGTCCTGTATGACGAAGGCCCGCCTTGACTCTTCATCGAGAGGGATGGTTTTGAAGGCTTCCGCTATGTCGATAGTCATTGCTTCGGCGTCTTTCGGGAGCTGTGCAAAGTCGAGGAGCGCCTGTGAGAAGGCAGTCCATTCTGTGGGAAAGTCGTCAGAGTCGATGAGGTCGTTTACCGAGGGCCAGTCTTCTCCAGACTCGTCTAGACCCCCTTTTGAGGCGTTCTCTATGAGCCTAAATTCGTCCATGGTACCGGCCTTTGGGACGGCATTGAGCGGGTTCGACCTCCAGCCCTTGCCCCCAAATATTTCGGAGACTTCCTCCCGGTTGTAGGGTCCAAAGTTCCTCTTCTTGGCGTTCTCCTCCTGGATGTAGCCGTGGATGAAACGCTTCCTGGCGTCGTCGACTGGGGTGTTGGGTGGGGTGAATGTAGTTTGGGTAGTGTCGCAATGCCGACGTTGAAGCCATTTCGGATGCCGTGCACGACGTGTTGGAATTCGTTTAGGAGATTATACTTCTTTAGTTGCTTGCGGAAATTAGATGCGCTGTAGGGGGTAATGATCGTTCGTGCTGGGTCGTTGGGGTTCGTGATGTTGATTCTCGGTTGAGGGACTTCGATCCTCTCATCTGGAGGATCGGGGAGCATGCTGACGAGCTCTGCAGTCCTTGCTGCCGTGCAGGGAGCATACGTGCTTGTCTCTAGGGCAGGCTGTTCCGTCTGCCAGCAGGTTCTTGCATCCGTCTTCTCGCAGGTTAAAGATTGCGCAAATCTGTTCACCGCTTGAAGCGACGACAAGTGCCTTGGGTCTCTGATGCCTTCCTGAGAGTCTGGAGGGGAGCATTTAAGTGAGCGCCGTGCAGTTGAAGCTGTGACCTACCGCTTGGAGCCTCCGACGACTGTTCCTTCCTCTTCGCACCTGTTCCAACCGTGGTTGGATGGGGCTCTGCCACACCTGGCGCAGAAGTCGTGTTTGGAGGGTCGACCTCCTTCTCTAGGTTTCGATGGTAGGTCGTTGTCTGGTCGCTTACTGGCGTTTCTGAGTTTGGAGGAATCTGATGGTCCCGCGTGGTACGAGCCTGGGTGGAGGTGGTTTCCGGGATTACTCCCCCTTCTCCCTGCCTGCTTCATAAGGTCCTCGAACACTCTAAGCCTAGCATCCAAGGAGTCTCCTTGCCATAATCGAAACTGCTCGGTCACCTGGGTGTAGATAGTGTCGAGGTATTCCCAGGCGCCAAAGTCGGACGTCGCCTCGTGCCTGGTTTCGTGGTCCCTTCGGGCCTTCTCCTGGGTTGCCATGATGAGATTCCAGTTATTGTAGTCGGAGGCTCCGTTTAGAGCGTACTTTCTCTTGCACCAATCCTTCATGGATTGGAGTGCTCCGGCGATGTTCATCAGGAATGTTCTGTCTTCCCATTCTTGCACGACTTTGATGTACCAGTCCATGCCTTTCTCAAAGTCGGGATATGACGGCCTGTCGTCTCTCGCTCTGGCCCGTTCGATGATCTTGCGAGTTTTGTCGTCGGACAAGATGAGTCGGTCTCCTGAGTCGAACTTGATTTCTTTCGACTCGTCCAGCCCGTACTCTGCAGAGAGTTGTTTCCACGCCGTTGGTAGGTGGGCAGGGATGTAGGCGTGCGGATTCTCGTGTATTTTCTTTTTGAGCTCTGGAACGTCGAAATCGACTTGGATGGTGGGGACGGAATTCTTATTGATGACGGAGTACTTCCAGTCTTTCTGAGATTTCGCCTCCTTGATTAGTCTCTTCTGCCGAGAACGCTCTGACTCTGTTGATGAGTCCGAGTTAGAGGAGGGATCTGATGCATCTGGTCCGCGGCTGGTGTGCCGTATGTTCTTTCTCCTCTTCTTCCGTCGTCTTTTTCTCCCTTCCGCTTCATCCCCGCTAGAGTGGGAATCAGGAGCGCGATGCTTTCTCCTTGCTGCGGGCTTTCCCTTCAACGCCGTTGCTTCTGGCTGGTCTATAATTTTTCTCGTTCTTCCGCAGTCGCCCACAGGGTGTCCTTGCTGCTCCTGTGGCTGGGCAGTCGCGCTGGCTGAAGGGGGGTCATGTGGCTGCGTCTGTCGTCCCTTCGCCGGATGGGGTGTTTCTGGACCTATGCCGGGGGGGTTGGCTTGTGCGAAGTTCTGGTAGGCGTGGAGAAATTGGGCCCGGGTTGGGGGGGTATTGCCGGGATTTGCGAAAGGTGGGATGGTGCCCGCTGCTTGCACAAAGCTTGCGGGGAATCCTCTGATGGGGGCATGCGGCGACAGCAAGGGCTGTAGGGGCTGCGTGGGTAATGCTGTGTCTCCCCACCCACCCCCAGGCAGTTGGTGTCCCGGGTTTTGGTGATTTGGTGGGTTGACGGGGGTGGGGTTCTGGTGGCTTCCCTGGTCAGCGTTGGCTCCTGGTACCTGGGGTCTGAGCCGATTTACTGCGGTCCCTTCTCGGGGGAGCCAGTTAGACTTAATGGTGGTTGGGAGGGGGCCGCCCCAGTTATGTGGGGTTCTAGTTGATGGTGGTGGAGCGCTGTCGTGGAACCTTCCGCCAGGGAGAGGATTCGCCGTCGCTTGTGCAGCAGAGTTTGGGGGGAAGCTGAGGAATTCTCCCCCAGTGTGGGGGTTTGCGATTGGGTATACGGCACTGCAACCCTCGCGCCTTAGTACGGGCACTCCCACCACGTGGAGCTGCTCACGATGTTGTAAGGATGTTGAGAGATCCCTCCCTAATATAAGGGTTCCCGACAGGTTGTACGGTACTACAACCGTCACACCTTAGTAGAGGCACTCCCACCACGTGGAGCTGCTTACTGGACAAAGGCGTCGTTGCGAAGACCCCCCCCAGTGTGGAGGCCCGCCGACCCGCCCTGCGGTCTCGCCACGGAGAATGGCCTGTATCTGAGTCCGGCATTGGAGAGGTGATGGGAGGGTAGGGTTGGCTCCTCTTCCCTCCCCTTCCCCTTCTGAATCCTCCGGTAGTTCTTGTCGAATGAGATGCGCAGGACTTGGATCTGTTGCGCAGATAAGTTGCGCTCCTCGATGCGACGGTTGAATTCTTCCGGTTCGGTTGCTTCGAGGACGTATTGGATTGCTTCTACTGCATTCTGCTGTTCCTCTTCCAGTTCCTCCTCCCTCTCTTCTTCCCGTCTTGCATCTTCCATCGCTTCCCTCTTTACTTCCAGGCCCAGTTCTTCTGGTGTATGCCAGGTGTAGAATACTGGCATACCCAATTCCGTCCATCCTACTTGAGCCGTTTCCGCCGCTGGTGGTCTAAAGTTAACTCTTTCGTGGGGTCTCTGGCGCCAACGGGAGCTGCTGTAGAACAGGCAGTCGGTGGTGTCCTGCCAGGCCATGACGTTGGCGAGAAGGACCCATTCACCAGCGAATTTGTTGTAGGCATAGATTCGAGTGAATTCACGGAGGGGGAGGCCTGATCTGAGGACGTAGCACCACATGTCAATGGCTCGCGATATGAGTTGGGTGCGGAACTTCGAGGTGCGTGGCGTGCCGGTTCTGCGAGCCACAAAGGTTAGGATATGTTCTGCTTGCTCCTCGATGTGGAGTGGGGAATAAACGTTGTCCCCAAACTTGGAAGCGTCCGAAGGGTCAGAGAGAACGTCTACAAACTTGTAAGGCAGAGATGGAAGTACGGCGTCTGCGAAGTCTTTCTGATTCAGACTGGAGAAAGGTTTCCAAAGTTTGTCGAAGGTATCAAAGAAATGCGTCGTTTTGGCCTCGTTCACGTCCACGCCGTCCCTTTCTGCCACCTCTATGAGACCCTTGTGGCAAGGGTCCATGAGAGACCCGGGTTCAGCAGAATACGGAACGTTGGCCAAGACTGAAAGTTCGTAGAGAAAAAGAGAGTGTGGATTGGAAGTCTCCGGAACGAAGAAAGAGAGACCCAAATTCATCTCTAGCAAGGTGTTGCGACTCATCTGACCACCTTCTGCTGCCATTTCCTTCAAGAAGGTCATGTGTTGGCTTTGGTGGGTGTGGCTGCAGTTAGAGAACGTGTTCTCGGGTTGGGGAGTTGGTGACAAAGAGCGGATGCGGTCGAAGAGAGTTGAAAGGAGAGCTCTGAGAGAGCTTGGGAGAGCGGTTGGTTAATGAGTGTTGGTGATCACGGCGCGACTCAGTGACTTACTCAAGTGCATTGGACTAGGACCAGAATTTTGGTTTCTGGGCTTTTAAATGTTTATTTCTCTCGTACGAAAGGTTATTTCCCTCGTACGAAAGGTTATTTCTCGTACGAAGGGTTTCCTGTAAAAGTGTTACCGCCATATCCCACGAAACCTATCACGCTTTCACTTCGCTGCGTTTTTCATGCAGTCCCAGCCCACCTCTCTCGCGTCCTCTCATCTGTCCCTGGTCTCCTTCACTCTGGCCGGTCCTGTCAGGATTTTGGCGCGTTGAGCGTCATTCATTGCCACCTGTTCTGTGGCAGTTTTTCTTGAATGTTCTGGACTTCCATGCTTACCAACGTTTGCCAAAGGTATAAAAGCACCAGATTCTTTATTGTAATACCATGAACTTGTAATTTCATCAGGTCCCTCTCCTGTTTTAGCACTCCCCCAGCCCCAGCCCCGCCCTCTTTGCATTCCTCTTTCGTCTTAGCTATCCCCCACTGTCCTCTTTCCTCATGCACCTCCCCACACGCGACGGCCGATGTAGTCGGTAGCGCTGGTGTGAGCAAGTGATGAGTGGACGAGTATAATTAGTGAGAAGATGGGAGGGGAAGTGAGGTGCATTTGTGAACAGATGGTACGTAATGGTAGATGAAGAGTGCAGAGATGGAAAGGGAGAGCGAAGCACGAGACGATGACAGACAACACTGACTGAGAAGGAAGATGCCAGCATTGCTGATCTGTTGACCAGAGAAAGTGAGCCTGAGGACGGCATAGCACAACAAAGGAGGCACGCGATTCAGTGGAGGCAAGAGCGAGTGAGGAAGGGCGAAAGAGTGGCCAGGTCTGGATCCTACTATGATTAACGGGGGCTAAAACTTTGAAGCAACGAGAGGTGCGAGAGAGGAGGAGGTGACCTCCCCTCCTCCCCTCCTCCTCCTCCTCTCCCTCTTTTTGCATTTGTGCTTAATGACAACGGGAACAGGTTCCTCGCCCCCTCACCAAGGACGCTCCTCATCCCAACGCCTCTTGCAGCCGCGTCCGGCCTCAGCACTGCTCACTGCTCGACCCTCCCAGCGTCCCCACTTACCTTCGCTGCCGGGGCCACCGAGCGAGAGAGCAGCGCGAGGGAAGCGTTGGAGGTAAAAGGAGACACGCAGGAGCGCCATCCTGCATCAAACTCAATACCTCCTTGCGACATATCCCACTTTCCGCTTTACGGTAACCCTCGCCTTGCTTTCTCTCGCTCCAGCATCCCTCTCCTCACCTCCGAGCTGCTCTCGCCATCCGTCCTCCTCTGCTCCTCCAGCAACTTCTGTGTACCCCGAAATGAGCTGCAAGTAAAAGCTGGAATTCGGATCGCGAAAGCAGAGGATGGAGGTGACTGAGCGGTACGGGATTGAGAATGGACGTCGGGGGGGGGGGGGGGCACGGTGTGCTTTCTCCACCGTTACCCCCTTGTTTCACCTCCCTCTCCAACATGCCCAAGCCCATTTCCGCCGTCCCTCGCTTGTGGCCACCTTGCTTCATCTTAGACATTGGAAATTAACCACGAAGCGTAGTTGGGACTTTTGATGGCGAAAGAGCTAGATTGCGGCGCAGATAAGATGAAAAAGGAGGACAGAAAGACGTCGCGGCCACCCATTCGCCCATCCCCTAGTCGTGCCGCCGTCTTTCGCCAACGCGCCTATTCTCTCGCTCTCCACCATTGGATAGGCGACGCATTCCCACTCCACCATCGCTCATCCAGCTTCTCGATCATCTTGGTAATCTAAAATCAACCCAGAGAGCGACGGGTATATCAAATGACGAAAAATGTGGACAGAGCGAACGAGTTCGGCGGGTGATCGCAGAAGGACGCGAGAATGACCGTCCAGCGTCTCCCGCCAACTCCTTTCGCCTCACTTACCGAGGGCATCCCTCTCCGCCAAGGTCCACCCTTGATTTCGCATTCCCCCAACCCCTCCGCCTTTTTTCACGTTCTGGCATTCCGTTCTGGTGGCAGTGTATTCCCTTTCTCTCCCTCTTTCCCTGCCACAAGTGTCCTAACTGACATGCGCACAAGGTCCCTTGCTCCGCGGCTCCATTTTGCTACACTTACTCCACCTCCTCTTACACTCCACCGTCTCTCACCCCTCCACCAAGCCCGTAACCGCTCGGAAGTCCAACGTGGACTGAACGTTAGAAGTCGGATAGCGAAGGGGGAGGCGGGAGGTGTCAAGGGGCCGATACTCAGCATAAGATGTCAGAGGGGAGTCTCGCACTTTCTTCACGCCTCTGTTCGCACTCCATCGCCATCTGTCACCCTGCTGTGCCGCTCCAGTGTTCCATACCGCCCTTCTATTCTCACTTCCACCTCATCCACCTCATCCTGCATCTTCCGTCCCACTCCGGCTCGCAGTCCATGGATCACCTAGAACGGACACTTGCTTCGTGACGGGATGTCAACAATGAAATGGTTGATGGACAAAGAGGAGGGCTATGTGGGCAGTGTCGGATCACACAAGTGGTCATCTAGGTCGGCAGCTCTCGTGCTTCTAAGCCTCTGCCATCCATCCCTCTTGTCTCCCGCTACCAACTCAAGTGTCATCGATGTTCTCGCAAGTAGCCTCCTCCGTCTCCTCCGTCACTCTGATCGCTAACCGCCTATCTAGCCTTCCCTCTCGCAATCAGATCATTGTGGGACGAAGCATCAATATCACAGCGTACTGCTCTAGCTCTCATTTGAATTGCAGTGTAATTTAGGTACTAGTATTGCAAAGGATTTCAGTTCATTTACATATTTTAGGATTCCCGGTGGCATTATCTGGTAGTTAAGTGCTAGTCAACTCCCGCGAACGGTTATGCGATCTTCATCTTCACGATGGTGATATCTGATCAGCCGGATCATTGCGCGGAGAACGTCGAGATGGTTCAAGTTGGACAATGCGTTGATGCGCTGCAGGCATGACCTGACCTTTCCCCTCACTTGTCTCGTTTAACATGAATTCGTGGGCTTCAGTCCCGCGCATCTTCTCAGGGAAATGAGGGCGGAGGAAACATTGATTTCACGGAAGGATGATCAGGGGACAGTCTCAATCGTACGGGTTCATCTCATCACCCCAGTAACATTACGACAAGGCATTCCGATCCACCTCTCCATTCTTCCCTCTTTCCTTTCTCGTTTACCACCACACACTCCGGATCACATTTATCTTGCCTCTTGAATTCTGAAGCGAGGGTAATGGGCCATCGAAATCGACTTATTTCTCTCTGGAAGGTCTCGAAAATGCAGTCGGAGGCGACGACACAATGAACCTTTCCATTTCCATGACTTTGGGGGAGGAAAGTATTATGGTAGCCTTTGGGGATTCCAAACATCATGCATCCGTGGATTTGGACGACCTGGACGTGAAGCCCTTCACTTGTTCGTGTTCCAGATAATCGCTCTGAGGTCATCTTCTACCCCATCGCCCAATACTCCAAGAAGGAACAATGTTTCATTCTTATCAGTGAACGGGGATCAACCATCCCATCCACCGGTCTAGGGACCACCATCCAACTCGAGATCTAGATATTAGTTCGTGCCCTATCGCAAGGCTACACAACGATATCCTCTCTCTCATCGTCGAGGTCCTATCATTCCGTAAATACGAAAACATCATCGAAGGTCGTAATGGATACCTCGTTTCCTTCCAGCGACTTTCTGCCGTCTGTCAGCTCTGGAAGGCTGTTTCAGTCCCATGTTTGGATGAAGATATTTCTATGAAGGAGAGGCATGCTCGCTTGAAAGTGTACCTAATGTTGGACGTTTCTCCTCTGCAGATCCTCCGAACGATTTGACGGGCGCAGGAACCCCATACATCGGTGTGGATCAGTTCGAGCTTTTCCTTTGCGCGTTCGGCGGGGCCGGAGGGGAATGGGAGTTTGCGTTGTTGACCAAGTAGGCATCCGGTGCACGGTGAGTGGTGATCCTCATCTCCCATCTCTAGTCCCCTGACCATTCCCTTTTCTTGCAACAGCTTGAGGCTCCCGCTCCCGATGTGACCTAAACGACAGTGCCAGACATGCGAAGAGGCGGGCTTTGCGGCGCTCGTGAGTTTTGAGCTTGCGCTTTCGTTCATGATTACTGAGGCATCCAATCTTCGCAGTCCGCTTTCAGCAACGATTTCAGCGACCACAGTACCATCACCCTTCACCACCTTCCCTTGCCTGTCTGCGGAGAATACAACATCGAAACCGCGCGTGTTCACCTTGTCGGTGGAGAGGAGGGCGCAGTCGATTTCGGGGTCATAGAGAGTGTCAGTTATCTCAATTTCTCTTTCTACTCCTTTGACCTTTGTTAACACTTTGACAGTGCCGATGCCAATTGCTTGTGTGACGATGCCGTGGGACAAGCGGATGCAACGTGAGTGGGGCTTGAGTGAGAAGCATTGATGTGGTCCGTGGCAGCGGAATTGACATAGATCCCCTCACGGTGTATCCTTTCCCCCATAACCGTGTGGAAGGCTTCTGATATTCTAGCTTCTCCAGGTTTCTCTCCTGCTTCTCTCTTCTTCTCGTGGCAGTCCCATTCCCAATGTCCTTCAATGGCACAATAATGGCATTTCCCATGCTTCTTCTCGCTTTTCAGTTTTCCTCCGCTACTCCCTCCTTTTGATTTGGTTATGTTGAGGATGTGAAGTCGGAGGTGGCAACGGTGTTGAAGGAGGAGACGACCTTGATCCAGGACTGTGGGAGTGAGATAAGTAGGAGCATAGGGATATCATCAGGTCAGTTTGGTCTCCCATCGCTTTCAACTCCTGTCCCATGGTTCTGATTCGGTTTACATGCTCCCGCATAGATTCTCCTTCGACATAACGCTGTGTAAAGCTTCTGGCGGAGCAGTACACACGCTTGTCGGTCCTGGGTCTAGTAGAGCTCCTTAAGCTTGTCCCAGACCTCTTTCAGTTTCTCAACTCCGATGTCCCGAATGTCAGTAAGTATATGGTCTTTGCAGGCTTCGATGATGATGGAGTAGGCTAGGTATGCTCGCTTCATCCAATCCCTTTGTGACGCTTCGATTGTGTTGACCCTCATGACGTTCTTTGGTTTCGCTGCCTCCGCTTCCTCGAGACTCCCTGGCTTGGGATCCGTTCCTGCAACGATCCCCCAGCAGTTCCTTCCGAGGAGCTTAGCCTGGACTCTAAAGGACTCTAAAGCACCAGGTACGGTAATTCCCCCGTCCTTCGAGTTTCGCGATAGTCGATGCAGCAATGAGCGATGTGTCATTACCTTCAGACATCCTGGGCTCATGTCGATGCAGCAATGAGTGATGTGTCATTACCTTCAGACATCCTGGGCTCATGAAGCGATGGAGAACTTGGCTAGATATGAACATAGCTCTCGCTACGATAAATGTGCGAGTGCTGCAAAGTGCGACATAACAAATAAGTATATGTTGCATTCAGTATGTAAGGAAACTACATTACCTGCGAAGTGTGAGATAACAGATAAGTATGAGTCTCGCACTTGCAGGTGAAGGGCTTTTATAGCTAAGATCCCTGTGACAAAAGAAAAGTTGGCACAGTTCTGGAACATGCTCGACGAAAGTGGAAACATGCAAGTGCGCAAGTGGCGAAAGGAGGAGGCGTACGATCTTGTCAATTCTCGCCCTACCCCATATTATTCTCCCTCTACCACCCTGCTCCTGGCCCTCTCAAACTTATCTATTATGCTCCTGACCCTCTTATCTATTGTGCTCCTGGGCCTCAATTGCCACTTATCTATTGTGCTCCTGGCAATACCAATCTCTTCCTCAAGCCACTCTCCGAAGAACAAACAAAGTTCAAGACTCTTACACGTCCTTTGGATGTCAACCACATCACCCTTCTTCTCTTCTCTCCTCCTCCCAAAGAACCAGTCGATAAAATCTATAAATCCTGACCAATCCACCACACAGAACTCAATCCGTATTGAGTGGATTGCCTTTGCATTTTTGAGACTATCAAAGAATTGGGGGTAAATCAGATTTGAAGTTTCCTCGCCACCATCAAGATCGAGGTGGGTGAGGTGTATGAGGTGCGATAAGTCGAGTGGAGTAGGTAGGATGGAGGTTTTTCCGTCGGCAGAGAAAGGCGCAAGCTTGACTGTGAGATTTTGTAGAAGGGCGGGTAGAGGGGCGCTTGAAAAGGAGGGAGGAAGTGGACACATATTGCTGAGCCTGAGCTTTTGCAGGGACTGTGGGAGGGAGAGTGATGGGAGAGGCGGGTATTTGTCAAGATCAAGGGACATGAAGCCGTGTCGTAATTGAAGACCCGCCGATGCCGAAGTGTAAGAGTCCAAGTCCTCCACGTCGTATGCTGTGAGGTGTTTGATCCTGTCACCCATCCTCCGCATAAAGTTTTCGACCTCCTCCTTCATCCACTTTCTCCAACCGCCAGATCTAAATTTTATGTCGTCCACCCATTTCAAGCCCTCAATTGCCTTCAATATATCCTTTGCCTCCTCCTCATTCCAATTTGCATCCATGAAAACAAGACTAACTCTCGGTGAACCAGCGATGACCCTTTTCACCATCTCAACAGCACAATTTTGATAACTCTCTAAGCTAAGCCTCGTCCACATACGTCCACCGGCACGGTACACGTTGAGGAGAGTATTTTTCTTCTTGATGTACCGAGGTTCCTCTAAATAAGGGGCTCCCACTGACTTCCATAGCTGGCAGACCTTACGCAGCTTCTTGACCGTCTCGAAACTTAGGGTTGTTTTGGGCGTATATCCTTCTCTGCTGAAATAGAATATTCGAGAGAGTAGCTCGATGGGTAGTCGTGAGATAGAGCAAGTAGTATCACCTGGTGATCGGGAGAGTGAGAATTGGATGATGAAGGCCGCCCTCGCACTGCATGGAATTGACGATGGTTCGAAATCACTCATGGGTATAAAGCGCGCAATTCTTGAAGAGTATACGGCGACAGGGGCATAGATGCCGTTAGAGCGATGTTCTGGCAGGAGATGAAACATGAGAGTGAATACGGCGGTACCACGTCGACCAAGAAGAATACGAAATGTGTGAGTGAATGGTTCTGCCAGTGATGGCAGATGATCCGAATCGACAGGTACAGGCTTAGCCAGAACAAGTGTCCCATATTTTTTCTTTCTGATGCTTATAACTATGCATAGATTCGCGACACCGTTTTCGATGGCATTTTCGAGACATTCGAGGGAGAAACAGGACATCGCCGATAACGCCTGCGAAAAGTGAATTATGGAGAGCTCATGTGGAACAACAGCAACCCGAAGCATGCGAACCGATGGACATAGGCGGGATAGGAAAGAGGGAAGAATGGAAAGATAGAGCAGACTGTTGTTCCCGAAGTCTGATTGGCTGAAATATTCCGAGTAGTTGAAGAGGTTGATAAACACTTTTGACGCTGGGCCTTGGTGTATTGGTTGTTCTGGCATCGCCTGGGACAACTGTGGCCCTGAGTTCATTGGATCAGACCGAATTTGGGAACAAACGTCGAATCATGTACCGTTAAGTTCATGTTCGAAAATTGTACTACCTTGACTGCTGGTTCTCAACGAAAACTCCAAATCTACTAAGTGATGAATGGCTCGATCAGATGGTCGTCTGTCGAAGTATGCTGTGTAGGAGTCTTCCATTCGAGAGCTGGTGGGTAGGTGCATACTGCTCGGAGCGTTCGAATAGTCGTCTGCAAGGTATGAGAAGGGAGGACGCGCAGTCGCGAACAAAGTCGAAAGTTCGGATGCGTTGGTGGGAGTTTGAATGCTGGTTGAGTGCGAAATGAAGTTTTGATGGCGATCTTGCATAAACAAGGCTGTGGCACTCGCGCCTGGCCCTTGATCTGCAAGTCGGATTGATGGTCGCTGCCCAATCGTTTCCTGAGAAAAGATAACAGACCACAGCCCAAGACTTATGTTAGATGCGATGAGAAGAAGAAAAGAGAGATCAGGCCACCATTCTATCCTCCCCCACCGAAACTTGTGCCATTTTGATGGATTCCACTTGATGTCTGCAAATCGACTCTGGAGAAGAAATAACTGATGAGATCGGTTGGACATGGATTCGCTGAGGGCATTGTCCGGGACGTTGGACATTTAAGTGATGGAAGAGAACAGCAATTGAAGCGCAAAACCCATGACATCATAAATCCTTTCGGGTGGATGAGTCACAGCTTTGATCGATTACTGTGTTCGAAACGCCTCGAATGTTGCTATGATGCGCAAATTACGCAGCCAATCTGTTGCGAAATTGCGAAGTCGCTTCATAATTGTGCACCCTTAGTTTCGTGCGAAAGGTTATTTTCTCGTACGAAAGGTTGTGGTCGCTCGCACGGAGGGTAATCCCTCTGGTCCGGCTTCTAGTGCGAAAAGGATGGTTGTGAATGAAACAGTCATCTCACGAAACGATCATATTCAATAATTCAGGAGATTACCCTTTCATACGTACCGAAGGCAAGGTCCTGCACAGTACGCCTCACTGACTCAGCGATGATGACTGCAGGAGACGTTTCCGAGATCAGCATATCCAGCGCTCAGAACACTCGATTTTAGCGCAGTAGAATTGTTTGCTCAACGGCAGGGTCATCCCTCAGAAAGGAGGTGAATAACCTTTCGGGCACGAAAGCATTGTGAAACAGGAAGGCGTGGATCCGCAGAATCATTTGCAAAATTAGTGTCGTTTGTCGCTCGTCATCAACATCATCCGGCCACCTTACGCGTCGCAACGTGGCGCAGGCTGGCGCGTTTGGTCATGCGTCAGTATTCAACAACCGCCGTTTTGACATGTCTTTCAGGCAAATTCCTATGTTCTAATGTGCACCCCAGGATGTGTGTTCTCATTCCTACCTATTACGCTCTCTTTCGAAACAGAATGCCCAAGAAATCATTTGCTACGTGCACGTGATCTGCGACCTTCATGGATAATGACGTAAATTTGCCACCCGGCAAGTGGCCGGCATGAAGTTGACGACGAGCAACAAACGACACTAATTTTGCAAATGACTGCATGGAATTTATTCCAAAGCACCATCTTCGATTTTGTTCCCATTTACTAAGGATATAGGAGATTATCGGTCGTCGATCTCGTACGAACGACTAAAGGACATGTGCCCATTTCATTCTGTGATCCCTGATGCAGCTAAAGAGCCCAATCGTGAAGAGCCGAATCGATCGCCATGTACAAGTAGGCAACTGCAACTTAGCCCAAAGAATCTTCGCGTTCGTGCAGTGAATGACCGCTGATGAAGTGAATGCACCAAACAGTCGAGGGGCACAACGTTTGTTTATTCTCCGTTGCCCGCTCGTTTGGAATTCATCCACTCTTCGACTCAACATAATTACAGTCTGAGTCTAAAGTGTCTTTTTCAAAGGTGGTGCGCTCAAGGATAGGTCGAGTCTTGAAGTGCCTGTAACATTCGGCGGTCCAGCGTGCGACATCAAGATCTTCACACAAGCACCCATTAAGATATACTCAGTGCATTCAAACAAAGAAACGGTGCACCTATTAGGTCATTGTCAGTCCACTTCTGCTCAGCAGCATAATCAAGAACAGCTTTCGTATCATTAATGCTTGTTCGCTTCGGCAGCTTCTTTGAAGGTTTTGCTTTCTCCCCCTCACTATCCGTTTCGTGGAATCTTTTTTGGGAAGGGGTGGGAGAAGTGGTCAGATCAATAGTGGAAGTGGAGGTGGAGAGATTCCCTGGAGAAGAAGGATAGGTGGATGCCATGACAGAACGCAGGTCTGAAAAAATTGAGGGCTTACTGTGGCGGCTGTTCCTCAGGCTGTTCCTCCTTTCCTGCTCCTACGCGCCATGCGTCACATCGGATTGGACCACGCACTGAACCATGCGGAGATCCACATCCACAAAAGAATTTTTTGAGAAATACTCACCCATCCCCGTACCCGCACCCCGTACTGGCGGTCCCCATGACCCCGCGGGTAAACCCGTAAGGGGAAGGGGAAGGGACGGGCCAGAGGGATCCCGCGAGTTGTCAGCCCGTGTGGGAGCCTTACTCGTCGCTCAATGGTGCATGTTGTTCCTGTTGCTGAGCGTGTTGCGGCGGAGGAGGTCCGCTGATATGAGGACTCTGATGTGTTTTAGCAGAATGTTCCATCCCACGAAAAAAATAATAAGCGATTCTTGGGTAGCGAGACAAGGGGCAGAATTTCGTCTCTTATATGGCAACTCAATTTGATATCACCAAAACTTCGTGATCATGCGTTTCACTATCAGGTGCTGCGGAGTGAATGGCATCGAAAACTGTGTCATTGACCAGTGCGATATAAATCTGTAGAAAGTACAAGAGTGTACAGTGCGGAGTTTGCACCGGAGAGAAAACCATGTCAGAACCCTTTCGGCATCTTTGTGCCATTCCTACGTGCCTACAGATCCGGCTTCACCTTCATTTTCGCCAACTCCGTCATGATCTGTGAGATGACTGCCGTCAAAGAACTACATAATTGTTGGTATTGTGAAATTGCAATGATTATTTCGCTATTTTTCTCAGTCTTTATTGTTGGAGATAAGCGACAAACAGTGACAATTATGGTCACATGAATGCCCCGCAATGCCCCGCAATGTAAAATACACATATACCCCCCTCACAAGGAATTTTTCCCTTCACGCTTCCCAGTGTGATAGGAAGAATCCTAGGTGAGTTTCTTCTGCAATGTACGCTTCCCAGTGTGATAGGAAGAATCCTAGTCTCAACAGGTTATGAGCCCAACACTCTAGCCGGGAGAAAACCCTCATCTCGCACCCGCACCTAACAACAGACTTTGGACCCTATCAACAAGGAGCAGGGGTTGGAGATTAGATTATTTTCAGCAGGGGATCGG